>MCJB01049575.1:8763-62641 GCA_002018475.1 Nicotiana obtusifolia | reverse complement strand
CCTCTCGCCTTTCTCTTCTACCCCCACCGCTGGCGACTGTTCCAGTTACACCAGATCTGAACGGTGACATGTTATGAGGTAACAGTGACAACGCCGTCTCTTCCATCTTTCTTTTGGAATCCCGCTTGCTTGGCTTTCTATGTTCAGGTACATATTTTCCGGCTACAATTCAGAGATCGCGTGAGGCTCACGCACCGGCGAGAGAGCAAATCTGGTTGGCAGCAGAGTTAGGCGCGTGGAGGCGCGTGGAATCTGGGATTTGGTTCTGCCGTGAAGCAACAGCTACGCCTCGTCATCCCCGACTCCAATCCATAGTTCTCAGGAGTTGGTACCTCCTGTTCACCTATCGCTTTCTATCTTCATTCCTTGTTAATTACAATAGTTTGCCCTAGTCTTAGCACAATACCTGCTTCCTTCTCTGTGCTATTGGTGCCTTTAAGTTTCTGTGTTTATTCTATTATTTTAGGCTCTTTGCTTGATTATAGTGCTAGTTTTAACGTAGTTTAACCATTAGCGATGGTTTGCCCTTTAGTGATTGCGTAGTTAACCCTTGAGTACAGCGACTTTAGTGATAGATGGTAAACTAAGGGCTTGTCCTCTGGTGGGGCAGGGGACGGGGCAAGGGAGGTAACAGGGGCAAAGGAGCATCTAAGCTAAGGATTGGGTCCTAGAAAATAGGTACTTTGACAGAGAAATCTATAGAGCTAGTGAAGAATCTCCAGAAGAGGAAGATCAACATAACTTGTGTCCAAGAGACTAGATTGGTGGGAAGTAAGGCACGGGATGTAGACGGGTTTAAGTTGTAGTACTCAGGAGGCTTGAAGGGCAAGAACAGGGTGGGTATTTTAATTGATAGGGATTTCAAGGAGTAAGTTGTAGAGATTAGGAGGGTGAATGATAAGTTGATGGCTATTAAGCTAGTTGTTCGTGGGGTTAATTTCAACGTTATTAGTGCATACGCACCTCAAGCGGGCTTGAACGAGGAGGTCAAGAGGAACTTCCGGAAAGATTTGGACGAGGTGGTTCGAGCTATTCCGCACTCCGAGAAGCTACTCTTCGGAGGAGATTTTAATGGACACATCGGGATAACCTCTAGGGGATATGACGATGTGCATGGCGGCTTCGATTTTGGGGATAGAAACGAAGGACATTGGATTTCGCTAAAGCTTTTGATTCGGTGATAGCTAATTCGAGTTATCTGAAAAAAGGAGGAGCACTAGATCACTTTCTAGAGTATGATGACCAAGACCCAAATTAATTACCTTCTTCTCAGGAAGGGTGACAGAAGTTTATGCACGGATTGCAAGATTATCTCGAGTGAGAATCTCACGACCCAACATAGGCTCTTGGTTATGGACTTGGGGATTAAGAGAGATAGGAAGAAGAAAGTTGTGCATAGTAAACCTAAGATCAAGTGACGAGTCTTAACTAAGGATAGATCTCAGGAGTTGGGAGAGAAGCCGAGGGTTATGGGGGCCTAGAGTAGTGGGGATGCGAGTAGTATATGGACTAGGACAGCGAGCTGCATCAAGGAAGCAGCTATAGAGGTGTTAGGAGTTTCGAAGGGCTACTCTGGAGGACACAGAAGGGACTAGTGGTGGAATAGAGAGGTCCAAGGGAAAGCGGAAACCAAGAAGGCAGCATATTTGAAGTTGGTGGAAAGCAAAGACGAGGAGGAGGAGAGATCAAATAAGAAGTGGTATAAGACGGCCAAGAAGGAGGTGAAGTTAGCCGTTACAGTGAGGAAGATTATGTCGATTATATGAAGAACTTAGGGCCAAAGGTGAGGAGAAGAAGCTGTATAGGTTGGATTGACGAGAATGTCACACACCGTATTGAACCATGATGGATGAAATGGAGACTTGTTTCTGGTGTTTTATGTAATAAGAAAGTGCCGCCTAGAATTAAAGGTAAGTTCTACAAAGTAGTGGTTCGACCGACATTGTCGTAAGGGGCACAGTGTTGGCCAGTCAAGAACTCTCATGTCCAGAAAATAAAAGTAGCAGAAATGAGAATGCTGAGATGGATGTGCGGGTATACTAGGAGGGATAGGGTTAGGAACGAAGATATTAGAGAAAAGATAGGGGTGGCCCTCGTGGAGGATAAGATGCGAGAAGTGAGGCTGAGATGGTTTGGCATGTGATGAGGAGATGCACTGATGCCCTCGTGAGGAGGTGTGAGAGGTTGAATATGATGGGTATACGGAGAGGTAGAGGAAGGCCAAAAAAGTATTGGGGAGAGGCGATTAGTCAGAACATGACGCTTCTTCAGCTTACTAAGGGCAAGACCCTTGGTAGAAAGTTGTGAAAGTCGAGAATTAGGGTAGAAGGTTAATGCGTAGTAGAGCTTTCTTCCTGTCCTCAACAGTAGTTTTAGTATTACTCTTATTTTGTCGTATTCTTGGATGTCTATCACTATTAGATGTTATTTCTGCTTCGATTTTGTTGCTATTTTGATGTTGTTGCTTTTCCATGACTTTTTCATTGCTATATCTCTGTTGCTTTAATGCTGCAACTATGTTGGCCTGAGCCAGGGGTCTATCGAAAACAGCTTCTTTACCTACACAAGGTAGGGGGTGAGGCTGCGTACACAGTAGCACTGAATTTGTTTGTTGTTTGTTGTTGTTGTTTCTTACCATATTTGAATTTATTTTCTCTTGAAGAAAAGACAAAGCATTTACCATAATTACTTTTACTTTTCCTAAAGAAAAATATAAATCTTCTATATTTGGTTAATCCTTTTCTTGGAGAAAAGGTTTTGGATCTCAAAAAATTGAAAATCCTTCCTTCTTATTTTAACGACATTTACAATGTAGTCATTCAAAGAATCTTGTTAGGGAAGAAATATTCTCTCGATATTTTTTGTATTCTTTTTTATATTAGTGAATTACTCATATGTAGGTCAATTGATCAAACTACGTTAAATTATTCTTTTTGTCATCTGATTTATTGTCATTCAAAACTTACTTTGTTAGCTTCCCGTGATACTTGATTATTTCGATTCCAACAACCACTATGTCTCCTTTACTGTTTAGCCAACAGCCGCCTCTTTTCATGGGTGTGCCTCTTTTTCTACTGTTGGTCCAGCAGTACCTGCCAATTTTCCTCCAGTTGTTCCCGCAACATAGCCTTTCCGATGACCATTTGGTGGCACCTTCCTCAGTTTGACCATTGTTCCAGAATTAACTTTCCCATGAGATTCAAAGCACACATGCTTCCCTCTCTTCTTCTCTTTCAATAAATTTGGTGCACGGCCAGCTTGCGCGCACCTTGATTATTCCACTAGTTACCTGCTATCTCCCACCAGCATAGGGCATGTAATGTTTGCTTCGACCCAACAGAACTCACGAATTTGTCCTTAGGGCTACGCCACTATCAAGCGCAAAACGCACATACCAAGTGAACTTCTACTCTGTCTTACATAGTACTTCACTTTTCCCTCCCTTTTCGATATACGATTTTCCTAAGGCATCATATGCAACCCTTCTTCGCAAGCTTGCCATCCAAGAAACCCGTTAGTCCTCCACCTCGACCCCCCAAAGCCTGTTAGCCATTTAAGTTCTCATCACTCTACCACACATGCCTCTTTCTAGCCATTTTCTGGAAACAATTTTCGATGCTATTCTGGGGACCAACGCCTTCTCATGCGAGACTCAGTAATTCTTCAATGGTTTTTGGCAAGTCTTTCTAGCGACTATTTACTATGTTTTTAGAGCAAACTCAAGTTTGTTTATCTAACTTGAATTTGAGAGGACTTGAATGTTAAATAGTGTTAAATATAAGGAGATAAATTCTTAAATTTAACATTTCCCATATGGAACAAAAATAGTAAATCATTATGTCTTGTATTTCATAAAATGATCAAGTTTTTGACATCTCCTACTTTTCTCTTATTTCTCACAGTTTCATCAAGCTTTTCAGCAAGTTTTGGTTGATGATGAATTTCCAAAAAAACCTAGTGATCTCTTTCCCATCTTTTCTTCTCTTCTGAACCTTTTAGCTTCTAGGCATCAACTTAATGTTAGATACATAGACAACCAGAATTACTCGTAAGACAGCCCCATACATCATTATTTTGAGCTAGCACCCTAATACGAACCACTTTTGGAACCTATCATGTTGGTGAGACAGTTTAATTGATAGTATACAATCCATTTTGTTTTCTTTTTCTATAGATAATTTCATTTCATCAAACTTGCACAAAATATATACACGTATTTAAGTTCCAGGGAACACTGAATCAAGTGTCTGCTGTCTCTAAAAGAGGCAGTAAAACACCAACACATCAGTAGATTAATGAATGGATCTATCAACTTAAATAGGTAAATGCTATGTTCAGCCTTAGCAATATGAAGGAAATATTTACAACATTAAATCTAGGTGCATCCGTGCTATAATTAGAGAAAATAGCACAGACCTGATGGATGCCACTTTCATGAGCAAATGCATTAGCTCCAACAATGGCCTTATGTGGCTGCACTTGAAGCCCAGTATACTCCTCTACCTGCATAGCTATATATCAGCAATAAAACACACAGAAAACAGAGTTTAACTGGTAAAGGTCTCTAGAGAATTAGGATGAAACTAGGAATATGATACCATTTTGCTCGTCGGGATAATGTGTTGAGTATTAATCCCCGTGTAGAGGCCACCTAACACTTGCTCTCCACGACATTTTAAGGCCATTACAACCTATTTCAGTACAGGAAAAAGGTAAAAAGTTAAAACGAAATAAGGAAAGCACAAGAATATGACCAAACAGAAAAATGTACCAAAGAGGTAAAACAATTCCTATACGAGTCAGTTGTTTGTCAATTTTCAACTGTCACATAGAATATTCCACTATTGGTTGCAAGTTTGCACTACTCTTGTCGTATAATTAGTCTTCAGTAAAACAAATAAGAAAAGTAGTTAGTCCGTCATATGTCACGAAAGACCTACGAATCCTTGGAATCAATGAAGACTTAGCTAAAAATAGGACACAATGGAAGAAGATGATCAATATAGGTGATATCTACTAGATGGGAATAGGTTTTAGACTTGTAGAGAACTTCTAATATTATTTTTCACTTCTATTTTATTTTGTATGATGATGACATGAGTTGAGCTTAAATAGAGGAGTGAGGATTCATATCGCCGACTGCAACTTGTTCGGGATTGAGGCGTGATTGTTGTAGCTGGTACATGAGCAAATATTACACCACATTCAGTATGAAACCTATTGGAAGATGAACAAGCATTTAGCAGGATGGGAAGAATTGGGCAACAAACAGACACATGTTGATCAGGGCTCAGATTTTACTGTGTGAACCCTTGTCACTACTTACATGTCCTATTTTGGCATTGCTTGTCCTTTTAAGAATATTTTATGTGAATTAGTTTACATTAGATGTCAGATCACAGAATACTAAGACATCACTAATCCTTTTTTCCAAGAGTTCAAAAAGGGAAAAATTAGAGCTGAAAAACATAGGAAGTGACATAATATTATTCATAGCTCGGAGATACTCCAAAAAGGAAAGCCAAACATTTCAATTTGGAGCATTGGGACTACCAACTTCAAGAAGAGGATATTAGGTCAGCATTTTATCAGTTTCATTTATCCAGAGTTTTCTTTCTTTTTATCCTTTGGCTGCTGCACATCATGCCTCAGTCAAATTTTCAGAGGGAAGGAAAACATACAACTAAACGGTTTTAGCAATCTCAACAACAGTGAAAAAATGTACTAAAGGAAACATGATCCTCCATATTTTCTGGAGCTTTGACGCAGAAACATATATAAATGAAAACAGGCACCCTTTCTAGATATTTCATAATTTCATGAGCAAGCTCATCTTTGTAAGTAGAGCAACACATACTCCTTTGACACCATATCAAATGTCCTGATATGACTGGAAACATATTCTAAAGCAAGAGTTTATGTTTATAAAGTAAAGAGGGATCAAATTTGAATATACAGCTAATTCAACTCGAACAATTACTACTATCAAGGTGATTGTATATCACCTTTTTAGAACTATGCGACCTAGAAAATTTGATAAATAGTACAGGGAATAAAGCCTTTATTTCTTACAAAACTACAGATGTTTGTTGAACAGGTATAAAAAGGAAAAAAACTCCCTTATCTCAAATTAAGTATCGACCCCCTTTTCTTTTCCTTATCAAAAAGAAAAGTATCCATCTATTTTTCGCTATTAGTTAATATAGGAAGGTTATAAAACCTATTTTATGGCAAAAAAGTAATACGTGTTTTTACTCTTCTTCATCCAACTTTTTATTGTCATCCAATTCTAACAAAGAAAATAATAATAACTTCCATAAATAAGCATTAAACAGTTACACTATTTCTACTCCTTTGTTATTTATTGAGTGCGAAGGATTAGACTAAGACATCCTTTTAATTTGGAAAAGACTGGAAAGACTCATGATACCATAGATAAAACATTGTCCAGCCTATGCTGTACAATCTCATTAATTCCTTTTCTTACCACCCACTCCTGACCCCCCTCAGTTTGTGGACCTCAAATCATGCAAGTAAGAACCTGAAGTTTCATTATACAAGACCCTCACCCACCTCCTCCAGAGAAGCATTTCCAGCTCTTTCGCCAATGCCATTGATGGTCACTTCTACTTGTCTTGCCCCTGCACAAGCTCCCTGAAATTGAACATGCTTCAACTTTCATACAACTTAAGCTAGCATATAACCATTAGGCACAGGAGATATTGAGCACGTACAGCTAAAGTGTTGGCAGTAGAAAGTCCAAGATCATTCTGGCAGTGTGTAGAAATGATCACATTTTCAATTCCTGGGGTATTGGCTTTTATATCAGCAATTAATTGTCCAAATTCAGTGGGCACAGTGTATCCAACAGTATCAGGTATGTTAAGGGTTGTTGCACCAGCTTTGATAACTTCTCCAAGGATATGGTAAAGGAACTCACGCTCAGACCTATAAACAGGAAAAAATAGACTCAGTCTAGAAGAGTAAGTTGGTCAATAGATCCAAGCAAGAAGGATCAAGAAAGTGTTTCACTTTCCGCAACTTCAATACTGTTAGGGGTCGCGTGGTTTGCAAACAAGTTATACTAGAATTACAAATGTGGGTTATTATACAGAGATTAAACAGTACCCCTCCGTCCCAAAAAGATTGATATATTTCGGTTTCGAGGGTCAAACTTCTTAATTTTGACATAGAATCTTTGAGCTTTTGGAAATAAAATTTACATATTTGGAAACTACATAAAAAGTACTATAAATCACAAGAATTAACAATTTAAAATATTTAAACGGCATATGAAAGAGTCATAGTCAAAAAACAACTCGTTTGACTCTTGAAATATGAAATGTATAATTCATTTTGAGATGGAGGGCAGAATGAAATTATTTAATGGAAAAATATCTTTTTTGGTAGATGTTTGGTTCATTGGATTAAAACCATGTGTTTGATTTTATAATACAGAAACTTGGATAAATTTTTATTTTCAATTTTAACCCAAATTTGGAAGAGGAGCTTTAGAGAGAGGGACATCTGTTATTTGGTTGTTTTATCGCAGGATTAGATTGTTATCCGCATATTGAATGTGGTCTCCGAATAATACCAAAGTTGTGGTATAACTTACTGCAAGATTGCTTATACCGAAAATAAAAATCCAACTAAACACGAGATTAAATAATCTCACACTTTATCCCAGAATTAGTATCTCTTATCTCATGAATCAAACGACCCATTAGTAAAGTAGTCTTCAAGCTTTTAGACGTGAAAGCAATAGCAAGTTTTGTTTTTTTATAATTGGTGGTATATGAGTCAATTTGTGTGCACCTCGACCATTTCAATACTTGTTTCCCACAAATATAGACAAGGTAAATTTCAATACTTTTCTTTGAGATCAGAAAGAGTCTTCAAAGTCCACATCACTCATCGGTACAAAAAGGCACAATAACATTGACGAGTAGTAATTATTATAAAGTTTTTCCACGAGACTAGAAAGCATTACTATATAGCAAAAATAATTAAATGCACTCATATATGATTCTTAGAATAATGCAATCAACATGTGTCTTTTAACAATGAAACCAATTTAAAGAGACTCCAGAGAATATTGCCCTTTCAAAGTTTTAAGGGCCATATACCAACTATATTCTCACCATTTAAATAAACATATGAATTCATCCAGGACAGTCCACCAAGCAATTAACTAATTACTCAAAAGAAGAATAACCCTGAATTGCGTGGATAGTAAGCTGAATACCATAAAACAACCAAAATAATACGTTCTACCCACTCCACATTCCCAAATTCACAAACTCTGTCCATAGCCTATACTTGGGTGGAGTGTTTCAGTTATACTAAATTGAATCAGAAACTTTGGCTCATCAAAATTGCAAAACATTTTTTGCCCAAATTTTGAAAAAAATCAGTTTTTCAACCAAACACCAATAATAAAAGTTTAGTTGCCAAAAAAAAATTTATCTTTAAAATTCTTGAAACAAACACCACATAATGGACATTTTCATGATATCATAAAAGAAAAATATCCAAATTCAATAATTATGCCCTGGGGCAGTGGGGTCAGCAATATGAAGTGAAAACTCAAAAGCAATGTCCTAATGGTTCAGAAAACAGGGGTGCGATTGGTAGGAGGGAAAATATGTTTGGAGTAGAAACTTTGTCTCACTGTCCAACACTCTATTTATAATTTGTGAAAATGGACTACAGAGAAAAACACAAGCAAAGAATATCTTTTTTCCCTTATAATAACAGGAAAATATTTTTGGGAATTGGTTACAGAAACTATGTTATTTTCTTAAAATATTTTCCTTCCTACCAAACACACACTAGATTGAAAATCATAGACCAAATGTGCATTATTTTCATATGCATAAGTCTTCGTGGTGGACAGAATAAAGAAATGCACACTAACCGGCCCCCACACAGCTATCCAAAAAAAAAAGGGTTAAGTGAAAGGTTAATAAGGTCAATGCAAGTAAAAATGCAAACCTTCCAGCATCTTCAGGGCTAAATTCAACATCCTCACATCCCAAACTCCTCGCATAAGCAACCATACTCCGTGCTTTCTCCACTACTTCTTCTTTACTCATCTTCAGCTTATACTTCATATGTATCTCACTCGTCGCTATAAACGTATGAACCCTAGGTCTCTTCGCACACTTCACAGCTTCCCACGCTTTATCAATATCCCTCTTATTACACCTCGCTAATCCACAAATCACCGGCACATAATCACCGTCGCTATTATTACCAATTTCCTTTGCTATTAATCTCACAGCTTCAAAATCAGCTTCAGATGAAGCTGGAAACCCAGCCTCGATTATGTCAACTCCGAGTTTCGCTAATTGACGGGCAACATCTAATTTTTCTTTCGTAGTCATCGTAGCGCCCGGGGATTGCTCTCCATCGCGGAGAGTCGTGTCGAAAATGCGTACGTATTTGTGGTCGGAGATTTTACTCGGTATATATTCAGGTCGCTTTTGAATTGAGCACCGGATAACTGTATATGGGAAATGAGAATGTGTTTTGATTGAAGGAAAGAAGTTAAAGATGGTGTGAAGAAGAGGATTTTTGGATTGGAAGGAGATATTAGAGCTAAGAGAAGTTGCAGAGTTTGAACAGAGAGAAGACATTTTTTTTTTTGGGTAGAAAAGACAAGAGAGCAGAGATGTGCGCAAAGTTTGCAGAAAATGGAGTCAGCCCAAAGAAGAAAAGTGGGTGGGGGCGGGGTTTTACCGGTTGCCAATGGGAAAGAGAAAAGTAGAAGATACTTCAAAGAGGAAAGTAGGATGACACGTAAGACAAGAAAAGAAAAAGAAATAAAATGTTAAATATGTTAATCTATGTTCCATTTTATGTAAAATGAGTAGCAGTAGTAGTAGTATATTTTTATATTGGCGAAATACAATCAAATAGACACTTCAATTAGAAGACACACTTATGACCAAGCAGAGATGTATATTTAAAATATCTATCTGATTGATGTGAATAGTTTAAAGGTGTATTAATGTATTTTGCCTTTTATATTTGATTTTTCATGCACATTTCATATCACAAATTTTAAAAATATTCTGTTGTCATGAAACATAGTGATATTCGGTGGAGGGGGCAGGATTTCGGCAAGAGAATTCAAAACATTAAAAAAATAATTATGCGAAAAGGCTAAAAAAATTCAGCGTCTAATATTTATACATAAAATATTGACCCTATATACGTAATATATTTTTTCAGCGAAAGAGTTTCAGATCAATCCATTTCTCTCGTGATGCCAGATGAACACGATTATATAAATTAAAAGAAAAGAAGTAAGTTCTACAAAATAAACAATAAAAATAGAAAAGGAATTAGGCAAACTAATGAATGCTCTAATCGTCAATCCAACGTGAAAAACGGTTCAAATCTTGCAACCCTTGATATTCAGCCAAAAATTTACGTAATCCATAGTAGAAATTTGATCTCAATCATTATCTTTGATTTGTAAAATAAAAATAGAGTTTATGTATTTAAATTTATTTATCTATATCTATATATAATTACTTATTTATATCTGTTTATACTATATTAAAAGCACGAACGTCTTTAGCGAAATATCATTCGTCTTTTTTACCCTCCGTTAATACATTTTATAATGGATAAAATAGTAAATACAAATAAATTACCTTTTTGAAAAAAAAAAAAAAAAAAGAAGCCGTAGCATAAATAAAATAATTAACAAGAAGAGAAGAAGTAAAAGATTCCTTCATGAATTAGTATCCATAATACTAACAAAGAGTGCAACGTCAAAATGTTTGTAGGTTAAAAAGAAAAAGGAATAAGACAATAACTAGAAGACCCATTATTTAATATCCTATTAAAGAGATCAATTTGTTGTAGTTAAAAAAGGAAAAAAATATTTGAGACGACTTCAAGATTTTTGTAGTTACAAATGTTCTTGTAATTTTTTACATAGCTATCAAGTTCGTAATTACAAGCTAAGATGAATTATATTCTTGTAGCTTTATAAGTATTATATATATATTATAAACTTTATTATGTATATTACATGAGAAATATCAGTGTTTAGCATGTCTATTCTCTGTGAGCATGCAATTTATTGTTTTGCAAAAAAATTCTAACAAAGAAAAAATTAAATAAAATTAGAAATATAGACGTAAACATTTACTAAAAAGCAATCGTATATAAAGATATAACAAGATACGATTGATAGAGTGCATGGCTCAAACTACGGAAAAGGTGATATTGGCCTCATTATTGATTATGCTAGGAATATGAATGTCACTGCGAATTTATAATTTTGGAATATGAATGCCAGTAATAATTGCTATGAATCTCTAATATGCCGTCCAGGACTGCACCTTAATTCTATATAATCGATTTTTCCAACTGAATATAAGATTTTAATCCCCTTGATAATGTTTGGCACCCCTATCTCGCCGACATAGCCTATTTGGCCAAATCCTCAAAATTCATATATTTTTCTTCGGTTATATTTATAATTCTTGTAGTACTTTTTACTGATTAAAATGGATAATTTCTATTTTGCTTGTGAAAAAATAAAAGAAAATATTTTGTCAGATAATTGACTCTGCTTGTGTTTTCTAAGATAAACTTAGTAATCTATTATCGAATAAATGCGTTTTAGGGTACGTGTATTGCACGTATAAAAAAGTCAGCCAACGTTTCGTGTTAAAATTTTATGCTTTTATAATAGTATAAATTAATAAAAAATATGTTGTAGTGCCAAATTTCACGTCAAATATATTTCGGATACGATTTATCATGAATGGTCGAGTTGGGTCTGATTCCTATATATGCAAACTACACCCTTATCCTACACACATCTTACCTATGTATAACGCAAGTAATAAGATTTTGTTTAGTAGAAGTAATTATAGATGCATATCGAGTATATGTTTTGAAATATTTATTTTTGATAAATCTTACGATTACAATATCAAATTTGTAATGTTTCCAGATTTACTATGAAAATGTTGCCATATGTAGTATTTTGCAGTAATAATAACAATATACTCAGTATTATTCCATATCGTGGGTTTGGGAAAAGTCGTGTGTACGCAGACCTTACCACCTTGTGAGGATAGAGAGGTTGTTTCCAATAGACCCTCGACTCAGGAAAACATAAGCAACACATTAATGAAAACATAGACAAGAAGGGACAGTACAAAAAAAGTCATATAAAAGCAGAATAAAAATAACAAGATAGTAAGGTGATCAACAATGAAAGAAAATAACAGAAACCTACTACCAACGGAAAGTGAGATCGTGGGTCAATACTACTGTTATTAACACTCTAGACTACCTACTCTACTACCCTAATCCTCGACCTCCATATCTTCCTATCAAGGGTCATGTTCTCGGTCAACTAAAGATGTGCCATGTCTTGCCTAATCACCTCTCCCCACCTCTTCTTTGGCCTACTTCTACCTCTCCGTAGACCCTCCAATGTCAACCTCTCACACCTCCTCACCAGGGCGTCTGTGCTCCTCCTCCTCACATGACCAAACCACCTAAGCAGCGCTTCCCGCATCTTGTCCTCAATAAGGGCCACACTCACCTTGTCCCGGATAATCTCATTTCTGATCCTATATAACCTAGTGTGGCCGCATATCCATCTCAACATCCTCATCTCTGCTACCTTCATCTTTTGGACATGAGCGATCATGACTGGCCAACACTCAGCCCCATACAACATCGTTGGTCTGACCACCACTCTGTAGAGCTTACCCTTAAGTTTCGGTGGCACCTTTTTGTCACACAAAACACCGGAAGCGAGTCACTATATCATCCATCCTGCCCTAATACGACGTGTGACATCTTCATCTTCTGGACATGAGCGATCATGACTGGCCAACACTCAGCCCCATACAACATCGTTGGTCTGACCACCACTCTGTAGAGCTTACCCTTAAGTTTCGGTGGCACCTTTTTGTCACACAAAACACCGGAAGCGAGTCACTATATCATCCATCCTGCCCTAATACGACGTGTGACATCTTCATCAATCCCCATCCCCCTGAATAATAGACCCAAAGTACTTAAAACTCCCTCTCCTAGGGATGACTAGCGAGTCCAACCTCCCCTCCCCTTCCCCTCCTTGAGTCTCGCCACTAAACTCGCACTCCAAGTATTCTGTCTTGGTCTTATTCAACTTGAACCTCCAGATTTCAGGGTCTGCCTCTATACCTCTAAATGTGCGTTCACACCGTCTCGCATCTTGTCAATCAATACAATATCATCTGCAAAAAGCATGCACCACGGCACCTCCCCTTGGATGTGGCGCGTCTGTACGTCCATCACCAGAGCAACAATGAATATTAATTAGCACTAAAAAAAACTGGAATTAGCTATGAACGTCGTCGTCAATCTGTCGCTAAATCGCCCGTAGCTAGCAGAATTTCTTGATAACCTGTTGCTAAATAAGATTAGCGACGATTTTTTTTTTTTTTAGCTACAAAAATTGCCCGTCGCTAAAATCAGATTTTTTTAGTAGTGTAGGCTAAGCTAATTTATATTAACAGAAACTTACGAACTTACAGACAATAATGAACTACAAAGAACGTTCTGAATTTCTTTTGAAATTGTTCATGAATACATGCATTTTAGTTTTTAAACTCAACATAACATAAGTTATTGTTCTTTTCATTCCCAAATTGGTTGGCTTGGTCAACCTTGCTCAACCAAGGTGGATCCCCAACATGTATTATTCGAGGTATTTGGTTTCTCTAGTTATATAAAAATTAACCTTTAATTTTCAAAAGAACGTTACATGATTCACTAAACGTAATATGAGCAACATCGGTATAAATTAAAAAAAGCTTATATTAGGAAAAAAAAATATTACTGCTATTGACTAATTTATATTTCAAAAGTTCTTCCGAAATTTGAATTTCCATGTGTATTGTGTTAACTAAATAATTGGAAACATCCTTGATTCAGTCCCTGAAATCAAATTTTCTGCCAAATAAAATTGCACATATATTAAAGAATCGAATCATCACAGCTACTTACTCATTTCACTAACTACATCTTAGTTAATATAGAAAATATTGACTAAGATGGTTGAGGACTTCTATTATCATTATTTTTTATTCGTTGAGTTAGCTAAATATGATCGATAGTCATTATTTGCTAGAACTCACATTTTTTTTAACTTTTATTTTATATCTCAAATATAACTTGTTAATATAGTATTTATGTATTTTTCAAAAATATATATATATTCATTAAGACAAGGTGCATGTGCAACGCGCGTATTTTAAGACTAGTTATATTAAAAGTGAAAAGCTCTTAAGTCAAAAGTCTAATTACCTATTTACCCTTCTTAATCTAAAACCTAAATAACTTAATTAAAAAAAACTATGCCTACAAACAACCCAATCCAACATTTGGTATTCCTCACCAAAAGTCACAACTATTCACTCAAAATTTAACTTCTCACGTCCAATTAATACTTTTTAGTATTATTCATGAAGTAAGTTGTGTCTTCTTATAAAGTGATTGTTTTTCTAAAGTGTCTACGAAAGGATCAAATTTCGCAGGAAGTTTTAGGTCGAGCACTAATTAATCTCCAGTGCGTCAACTCCGAAGCCCACTAAATTACAGAAGTTCAGTTAACACTTAATGATAAATTTTCAGAATCTTATGCTTTTATAGCCAGACTCCTAAGATTGAAAGAAAATACTCTAAAGAAGGATTAAACAGTCGTGCCTCAATGTAGAGTAATCAAGAAAAGCGTTCTTCAATAAATTTATAAGTAATTTTTCTGAGTTTTAGTTTTGACCTTGCAAGGCGTTTACAATACTTTTACCCTCTCGAACTTGGACATGCATATTGATTATATTTATTTGATTTCTAAAATATGGGTGGTTGTAATGTCTATAGTTGAGTACATACGTTGTTACCAAATAAAAAAAGGGGAAGAAGAAGGTTTATTCCCTCAAATTCCGGAGATTTATTAGATTTTAAATATCTTAAGATATGAAATCAGACATGGTAAGTGACATAAATTATATTAAATTGGTTTATAACAAATTATCAGATGATAGCATGACATGTGGAACCAAAGGCATGTGAAAGGTGAATCAAGTAATAACCAATACCGGGAACAACAACTGCAATTGATATCGGGTAAACCCGTACGGAGTAAGGTCAACGGGAGCAGATCGAATATTTTTCATGGGGTAGCATTTAATGAAGAATATTCCCTAACATTTAATAGGCAGCCGGGCAGAAAATATTTGCACTCATGCCGTTACATATTCATCAATAGCTCCTTTATTATCATTTAAGTAGGACTTGATTGTAGGATCTTGTTTCCCTAGGTATAGCTATAAATAGCAGGCTCTGCAGCCATTGTAAGGACACGAAATTCTTGAAAAAACTTATGTTGTATTCCACTTTCACTCTTAATTAAAATAACTTTATTTGCTCTTGTATTTTATTCTCATTTCAGTCATCGTAGATGCTATTCTCGGAGCCAGGATTGTCACCTTCTTCAATTTTAATCGCTAAGTCTTACTTTTAATCTTGTTTATTTATCATTTTTGGGTCAAATCAGTTCACTTGTCTATAAACCACGTAACAAATTCAACTGTATCATTTTACGGGTAAGCAGCTTGGCGCCCACCGTGGGGATTAAACAGTTGCGTAATTGCTTTGATCCTTGCGTTTGGTAACGATGTCAGCATCGCACACAACGTTGAGGGGCACGAAAATCTGCCTCAATATGAAGATTCAATCAGTGACACCCGCAATGAAGGGGACGAGGCAACTCCGGTTCATGAAGTGTAGTACCCCCGGCATGTGCGGGAGCAAACTCCCGATAATGCGAAAGAGGAACACGTTGCGGAAACAGTGAGAATCTTGAGAGAACAACAGAAAGCCATCATGGGTCACCTCTCAAGGTAAGATTGGGTGGTGACGAGTTGAAGCAAGTTCTGTTAGGCGCTTCCACCAACGTAAACGGAAGGGGCCCGACTCTTCCCGGCGTTCTTGCAAATCAAACGACTTAAAGAGTTGATAACAACACCCTAAGGGATAAGGTCGATTTCGATGGTGCTAGGGGGACCAGCAGCGGATCTGGTAACGATAACGGGAATGACCCCTTCAAAACCGAGCTTATGTGATTTATGAGGGAAATGAATGAACGGATGGATCAAAATGCGAAGGAGTTTCATGCCCTAATGGATCAGATCCCGGGCGCACCTCCAGTTTTGAAAGGCCTAGATTCGAAAAAACACACTCAGTTGCCGTTTAAACCGAGCGCAGAAGCGAAGTTGATTCAGAAGAGGTTCAAAATATCGGACATACCAAAATACAATGGGACTTCGGATCCATAGGAGCACATCATAATCTACACCACAACTGTAAAAGGGAATGATTTGGCTTAACATGAGATCGAATCGCTCTTGCTGAAGAAGTTTGGTGAAACCCTCAGAAAGGAGATTCTGACATGGTATTCAATCTTACCCGAGCATTCAGTTGAGTTTTTTGAAATGCTTGCAGATTCATTCATTAAGGCCCATGCCGGGACCAGAAAGGTCCAAGCCAGGAAGGCAGACATATTTAGGATCGCACAAGGTGAGTCCGAATTGTTATGGAATTCGTGATCAGATTTCAGAAAGAGGGGATGCTCCTAGAGGTCGTACCAGACGAGTGGCTAGTGGAAGCGTTCACAAAGGATTTGAATTCGAGGAGCTCTGACGCCTCCTGAAAGCTGAAGGAAAGCCTGCTTGAATTCCAAGCGACTACATGGGTGGATGTTCATAACCGTTATGAGTCAAAAATAAGGATAGAAGACGATCAACTCGGGTTCCTGACATCAACCACGAGACGGGACCGAGACAAGAACCATAAAAATGAACACAGTGTCGATTTATAGCAGCAAAGGGAAGGAACCTAGCAAATAGCAATTACAGGAACCAATGCCTTCTCCCTTGCCAAATGAAGACGACAAAGACAAGGAGTCGTTGGAATCCCATCAGGTGCCGAGATACTTTCAGGTACCAGAGGAGACAGATGCAACCAAGTCCACTGTGGAAGAACTCGAGCAAGTGGCTTTATTCGAAGAATTCTTGTAAAGGAAGTTTCACTTGGGAACCAGACTCAATCCCGAACTCAAGTCAGGGTTTATTAATTTCTTTAAAGCAAACGTCGATTGTTTTGCATGGTCCCACTCAGAAATGACAAGTATCCCATTAGAGGTGGCTGTGCATAAGCTAATCTTGGACCCGGACTTTCCACCGGTAAGGCAAAAGAAACATCAGATAGCCGAGGTCAGAAACAAGTTTGTTAAAGAAGAGGTAACTCGATTACTCGACATTGGATCAATCCGGGAGGTAAAATATCCAGAATGGTTAGCTAATGTTGTTGTAGTTCCAAAGAAGAATAACAAGTTTAGAATGTGCGTAGATTATAAGGACTTAAATAAGGTGTGCCCTAAAGACTCGTCCCATTGCCAAACATTAATCAAATGATTGATGCAATGACCGAGCACGAGTTAATGAGTTTCCTTGATGCCTACTCCGGGTACAATCAAATCAAGATGAACCCGGAGGATCAGGAAAAAACTTTGTTCATAATGAACTTTGGCATATATATTGTTATAATGTGATGCCATTTGGGCTTAAAAACGCCGGAGCCACTTATCAGTGGCTTGTGAACAAGATGTTCGAGAAGCAAATAGGCAAAACAATGGACTTTTATATAGATGACATGTTAGTCAAGTCTTTGAATGCAGGAGATCACTTGAAACACCTCCAAGAGACCTCTGATATTTTGAGGAACCACAAACATGAAACTCAATTCGGAAAAATGTACATTCGGGGTTGGTTTTTGAAAATTCTTGGGGTTCTTGGTGTCTCAAAGAGGGATCGAGGTAAATCTCGATAAAATCAAAGCCATCGAAGACATCCTGGACCAGCTAACGAGCGTAAAAGAAGTACAAAGGCTAATTGGAAGATTGGCCGCGTTGAGCAGGTTCATCTCTCGATCCTCGGAAAAATGTCATCACTTCTTCTCACTCCTGAGAAGAACAATTTTGAATGGACTCCGGAATGCCAGCAGACCTTGAAAGACTTGAAACGGTAGCTATCAAGCTCACCGCTACTATCAAGACAAGGGGGAGGTGAATAATTGTTGATATATCTAGCAATCTCTGAAGTAGCGGTCTGTGCCATTTTAGCCCTAGAGCACGAAGGTACAAAACTTCCCATCTATTATATTAGTAATATATTGTGAGGAGCGGAAACTCGTTATCCGCACCTCGAAAAGTTGGCTTGAGCTCTCAAAGTCGCCTAAAAAAAACTTAGGCCTTATTTTCAGTGTCACCCAATAGCCGTTGTGACAAAATTCCCCTTAAGGAATGTTCTTCACAAGCCTGAGTTTTCAGGCCGTTTGGCTAAATAGGCAGTCGAAATTAGCGAATTTGACATTGAGTACAAGCCCAGGACTGTGATCAAGTCGTAGGTTTTGGCCGACTTCGTGGCCGATGTCAGTCCTGGGTTAATGTCCCCAGCTGCTAAAGAGGCAATGTTGGTGTTAGAAATGTCATCAGGAGTTTGGACCTTGTTTACGTAGAGCTTCCAATGTAAAAGGGTCCGAGCTCGGGGTAGTTCTAGTCACGCCCTCGGGAGAAACCCTGAGGTAGTCTATTAAGACTGTTCCGCTAACTAACAATGAAACCAAGTATGAGGCTTTGGTTGCAGGACTAGAATTGGCCCGGGGACTTGCTCCGAGGTCATTGAGATCAAATGTGATTCCCAGCTGGTAGTAAACCAAGTATACGGGATTTTCGACAGAAAGGAAGAATGCATGCAGCAGTATGTGAACAAGGTTCAAGCATTGCTTGCATGATTCAGGGAATGGTCACTTTTCGAGAGAAAAGAACATGGAAGTGGATGCATTTGCTAATTTGGGGTTGTCTACAGAGATGGAAGGATCTGACTCCGGTAAAATCATTCAACTTCTATATTCGGTACCAAATGTAGATGGCTATTGTGAAGTGAATACAACCAACCTAGTACGGGACTGGAGGAATGAGTTCGTCGAATATCTATGGCATGGTAAATTTCCCGAAGACTCGAAGGTGTCCCGGGCACTACGCACTAAAATAGCTCGTTACTGGATCATAGACGGACAATTATATAGGAGATCGTACCAAGGCCCGTTGGTTCGATGTCTGGGAGCCTTGGAGGCAGATTACGTGATGAGGGAAGTCCATGAAGGAATTTGCGGGAACCATTCTGGTGCGGATTTGTTGGTGTTAAAGCTGGTTAGGGCAGGATACTATTGGCCCTGGATGGAACAAGATGCAAAGACGTTCGTTCAAAAATGTGACAAATGTCAGCGGTAGGCATAGTTGGTACACCAATCGGCGAAACTCTTGTATTCGATATTGTACCCATGGCCATTCATGAAATGGGGCATGGATATAGTTGGTTCGCTGCCATTGGGCCCTGGAAAGGTAAGATTCCTCTTAATTTTAACTGACTACTTCACTAAATGGGTTGAAGAAGGTCCTTACCAAAAGATTGGTGAGCGCCAAGTGGTCGACTTCCTATGGAACCACATAATCTGCCGATTCGGAATACTGAAGGAGATTGCCTGCGTTAACAGACCACAGTTCATAGGCTCAAAAGTCACAAAATTTTTGGAAGATTTGAAAATCAAGAGGATTACATACCATCCGAGCACTAATGGAATGGCGGAGTCAACTAATAAGACAATTATCAAAAACCTCAAAAAGAGATTAGAAGCTACTAAAGGCAAATGGCCCGGAGAGTTACCGGTTGTGCTATGGGTATATCGGACGACGGCAAAATCGAGCACGGGAGAGACACCTTTCTCTCTCGTATATGGCACGAAAGCTCTGATCCCCACGGAAGTAGGGGAACCAACCTTACGGTTTTCCTAAGCAAACAAAGAAGCAAACAATGATGCATTACTGGTGAAGCTGGATCTACTCGATGAACACAAGGACTTGGCATAAGTGAGGATGGTGGCTCAGAAGCAAAGGATGGAGAGATACTATAATTGGATGGCCAATCTCCGTCACTTCAAAGTGGGAGACTTGGTTTTAATAAAGGTGACTTAAAACACTCGAGAAATCGATGCTGGGAAGCTGGGTCCAACATAGGAAGGTCCCTACCGAGTTTCAGCTGTCACCGGTAAAAGATTGCAGGACTTGGAAAATCAAGATGGAGTCAAATTGCCCAACAACTGAAACGTGACTCACATCAAAAGGTATTGCTATTGATGGATCCTATCTATACTAAAAGTATGTGCTGTACTCTTTTTTCCTTCGACCAGTTTTTTTCCAATCGGGTTTTTTGGGCAAGGTTTTTAACGAGACATCAAAGGAAAGCATACTACGAGAGAAGCATCATCAGCAAGGTTATGACCTTTAAACGACAAAGCATTGAAATGATAAACCACTATGGGATGGTTAAATAATCTTAGGCTCGATGGCAAGTTCTTAATGGGAACAAAACTTGCCATCGAACCAAAGACTATTTAACCGTTCACGAGTTATTTTCACCGACGAAGTAAGACTTCTACTGTTTCAATTCGAATACTTCACATTTGAATACAGGGGGAATAGTATACGACAACAATAATGCCACGAAAATCGGAGACTGCGAGAACATGGAACAATAATGTCTCATTGGAACCGGGGACTGTATGACCAGCCCTGTAGAAATAAGTTATACAAGTTAGCCACATGTATTGGCAGTTTCTTTTTTAGAAGACGAATGTTTATGTACTTTTAAGATAAAAGGAATAAAATAAAGTCCTTTTATTTTTATCTTGTTTCTTGTCCAATTAATGTGTTGATTTTATCATTTGAAAGTTGAAAAAAAACTTCAAATGCTTGTGCTAGAATGAACATGAGAAGTTTTCTTCAAGAGCACCATAAACATAAGAGGGACCTCTCTTATGAAACCCTCATAGTAAATGGTTGATTTTAGAATAATTTATGCCTGGAATCAGAAGCTATCGGATGAAAATGCGCCCGAAGCTTTAAATAATTCAATGCAAAGGAAATTTATCTTGCACAACACTTAAGAAAAATCCTTCTTTATTTATTAAAAGTTTCAAACTCGGTGAAAAGTTTGGCATAATTACAAAGTTCAAAAAAAAAAAGAAAGGGAAAATAACAAAAGGAAAGAAACTAAGCATTATCACCGCTGGAGCCCGAGTGGAGAGATGCATTTGCATCCCCCCGGTAGAAGAGGGCAGGTTAGCTGCCCGTTCGCAGCTTGGACCTTCATCATCATTCTCTTCAATTTCATCTTTGCTTCCTGACTACTCGGAACCGGTGCTCGAAGAGTCAGTTGCAGCGGGCCATGCAGGGAGACATTGTCGAGCAGTTAGCTCTAGTTCTCAGGCCTTGGTGATGCAATCATCAATATCAACGATGCCCTCTTTGTCCTCTTCCAAGGTTTTTCTCCTCATATGATACATATCATACACCTTTTCAAATATGAGGGAATCCCCTTGGTATTGGAGCTTTTCCTAAAGTCTGTCAACCTCAGCTTGAAGGTCATCCCTCTCGGATCTTGATGTGCCGAGTAAGTTCGGCACATTTTGATACTATTTGCTTAAAGTTTAACTTGTTTTACTTGCTAATTCTCATGATACTTATGTAATTTTAGTGTATTTGCAGAATAACAAGTGTCAAGACCCAGAAGAACAGAAAAGAGTTCAAAAAGTTAGCTGAAGACAAGAAAAGAGGTTAAGAGCATCACATATGTAAATATGCGGTCGCAGAACAGACATGCGAATCGCATATTCTACAAGTAGATCACAGACGAAGACAGAACTTTAGTTTTGCGACCGCAAAACAGGAATGCGAACCGCGAATTGGCTTGGTGAAATCGCAAACATGAACAGAGTTCTGAGTGAAAATCAGTGTGAAGAATGCGATCGCATTCTGCGATCGCATACTCAACATGCGAACCGCAAACCAAGACGCGATGAGAGCAAAACTGTCTGGTGGGATTTGCGACGGACGATGATGATTTGCGGTCCACATTTTTGTTCTGCGACAGAAATGCAGTCCGCATTATTTCAACAAGGGCAAAGCTGACCGACATTCGCCTCGGGTTTTGGGCCTCTACAAATAGGTTTTATAGGATTTTGTGAAGGGATTCTTGTCAGAACTTAGAGTACCAAGTACGGCAATTGACTATTTTGAATTCTTAGAAGCTTTTGGTGATCGAAAACTCTCTGTTTTTGTAAGATGATATCAATTACTCTTCTTTTTTCTTTAATTATCAGCATGTGTAGCTAAACTCAAACGCTGAGGTTGTGAACCCTAGATGGGTAGAATGTGATGAGATTTTGATATTGAATCCAATTCCGAAGGAATCTTGATATTTATTTATTTCTTGTTCTTAAATTAATCGTTAGTGGTTGCAAACATTAACGAATGCCAATTAACTCTAACTTATCTTGAAAAAGTGAGATAGAGTTGGGTAGAAATAAATAACAAAAACTCAAGGCTTTAAGCCTTGTTTAATAAAACCGCTTAGGAATAAGTAGGTTTTAATTTGGCGCTTAATTGGTTGTTCTTAAGATTGACTCTTTTGTATTCGGGAGAATCGTAGAGAGGATACATTGTCCAAATATTGGGTAGTATATTAAATATCAATTGCATATCAAGAAAGGAATTCAATATTAATATCAAAGACATTCTACTACATAAAGGGGGACACAACCTTGGTCTCTTAAATTCATATTTTTCACATTCACACTATAAAACATTAGTTTTCAATTTTCGTTTACTTATATATTCAACACTTCTTTATTCTATTTGACGTACTTGATAGAATTACGACTTAGTCAAGTATTACATTAATTAGACAATAGTTTCATACCTATTCCCTGTGGGATTCGACCCCAACCTTGTTGGGTTATTATATTTGACATCGACCGCTTACACTATTATTAAGCTGTAATTTGAGCGAATCAAATTTTGGTGCCGTTGCCGGGGAATACGGTCTTGAAATTTCTAATTAGTGTATACTTTACTATACGTCTAATTCCATTTGATTACACGCTGTTTGTTTTGGTTGTTGTAGACAGGAAGACATGTCGGACCATGAAGATGATGTGGAGGTGGAGCAGGAAGAAAATCCTTTTGCAGATATTGAAGAATATATAGAGGATACAAACGCTATAATACCTCCGGCTATAGGTGCTGCTACTTTCAAGGTGGAACATGGACTAATTCTGATGCTGAAAGCAGAGGGATTCTTCAGAAACTCCACTGATGACGATCCAACGCAGCACCTCAGGAATTTCTTGGGTGTTTGTGCGATGCACAAGCAAAACCATGTCTCTGATGATGCCTTAAGGCTGAGATGCTTTAAGTATTTGTTAGCTGGAGATGCGAGGAAATGGCTTCAAAATTTTCCTCCTAGTTCCATACGTTCATGGCCTGAACTTGTCCGGGCATTCTTGTCAAAGTGGTTTCCACAAAGAAAGAAGTCTGAGCTCAGAGACAAGATATTCTTCTTTAAGCAACTACCTGGTGAACAATTACATGAAGCGTGGGATTGCTTCAAGTTGTACTTGGTGAGGTCTCCAAACCATGGCTTTCCCTATTCCATCTTGCTGGAAAAATTCTACATGGGTTTGGACCCTATGAACCAATCAATAGCGAAGAATGTTGTTGCTGGATCGTTCATGGATAAAACTTTCGCTCGAGTGACTCAGATCTTAGATAAAATGGCAAAACACAATCAGGCTTGGCATTCCGAGGATACAACAGGTGGTATTGCAATTGGGTCTCCTTCTATGAATAACTTGATCAAGGAAAATCAAGAACGAGACCAATTAATTGCAGAACTTGCTACAAATGTCAATGTGTTGATAAAGCTTTTCACGGAACATTAGAAGAAGAAAGTCAATATGGTTGAGAATGTGCAGCCGGTGCAAAGTGATGATTATGAAGAGGCAAATTATGTAATAATTCTCAAAGTGGGTATCAAAGGTAGAATTACCAGGGTCAAGGCTCGCAGAATCAATGGAGACCAAACCCGCAAGGGCAAGGTCACCATCAATGGCGCAATGACCAAAGTGGCTCTAACCAAGGAAACTGGAACAGCAATAATAATTTTTCAAATCGAAGTTCTAACCCTTATGTTCCTCCAAAGGGTCAGTATTCGAATCAGGGATCCTCTAGTGAGTCTAAATTAGAGAGCATGCTTGAAAGAATATTACAAAACCAAGAAAGGTCTGATAATTCCATGAAGAACATGACTGAATTGGTTGGCTCTCACACTGCGGCGATTCAAAAGCTGGAATTGCAAATGAGAGATCTTTCTCGTGAGCAATATCCACAGCAGAAGGGAACACTTCCTAGTGATACGATTGCAAATCCAAAGGGGAGTGGAAGTGGCCCAACTTCCCATATTATGGCTATCACTACCAGGAGTGGTAAGACATTGCAAGGAAGAGATGAGCAAGCAGTTGATGTGGAAGAATTTCAAAAAGGGGTTGAAGTTGAAAAACCTAATGTTGCTGAAGTAAACAAAAATCCAGAAGTTGTGCAAAACCGAGATGAGACCCAAGAAGGGATAAAGGACAAGGCAGAAGAAACATCAAACATTCTTCCGCCAATTCCTAGACCCCCTCCTCCTTTCCCTCAGAGACTTGCGAGAAGAGTTGACGACAGCAAGTTTGAGAAGTTCTATGACATTCTCAAGCAGCTATCGGTGAATATACCATTCTTGGAGGCTTTCCAAGAAATGCCGGGGTTTGCCAAGTATCTAAAGGATCTGATCACAAAGAAGAGAACCACCAAGAATGAGGTGGTGAATATGACTCACCGGGTTAGCTCTATCATTGCTACAAATCCAATCCAGAAGAAAGAAGACCCGGGAGCATTTACTATTCCGTGCACTATTGGAGTGCGTGACTTCGCTAAGGCACTGTGTGACAATGGGGCCAGCATCAATCTGATGCCACTAGCCATCTACAAACAAGCTGGACTAGGAATGCCAAGGCCGACGAGCATGAGGTTGCAGATGGCTGACCGTTCAATCAAAAGACCAGTCGGTATTGTAGATGATGTGATTGTGAAAGTTGGAAAATTTCATATTCCAGCTGATTTTGTGATCCTTGCTTGTGCTGTGGACAAGGAAATCCCTATCATATTGGGGAGACCATTTTTAGCTACTGGAAGAGCACTTATGGATTCGGAGCGTAATGAAATCAAGTTCCGGGTGAACAACGAAGAAGTTACTTTCCAAGCTAGTAAGGGTATGAAATTGCCAACTGAGTACGAGAACATTTCACTAATTGGTATTGTTGATGAAGTTGATGAGGCTGTTGATATGAAGATGGAAGAGCAATGCTTAAGTGAAGCACTGGCAGCGATATTGGTGAATTTTGATGGTAATGATACGGAAGGCTTTATGGAGTCGGTGAATGCATTAGAAGGACGTGGCTCTTACTCATATACTCCACCAAAACTGTCCCTAGATTTGGAGAATAGAGCTACACCTCCTGCAAAGCCGTCCATTATCGAACCACCTCAATTAGAGCTCAAACCACTTCCGTCACATTTGAGTTATAAATTTCTTGGCTTGAATAATACTTTACCAGTAATTGTTTCTTTGTTGTTGGATGATGTGCAGGTAGAGCGGCTGCTGCAAGTTTTGAAGGAACACAGACAAGCCATCGGTTGGACAATTGCAGACATTCAGGGAATCCCTGCTGGAATTTGTGAGCACAAGATTCAACTAGAAAATCGGACAAAACCGAGTGTGGAGCACCAGCGATGGCTGAATCCATCAATGCAGGAAGTTGTGAAGAAAGAGATAATCAAATGGCTGGACGCTGGGGTGCTCTACCCAATTGCCGATAGTTCATGGGTGAGCCTGGTGCAATGCGTGCCAAAGAAAGGAGGCATGAATGTGGTCGAGAATGAAAAGAACGAGCTGATTCCAACAAGGACAGTAATCGGATGGCGGGTATGCATGGATTACAGAAAGCTCAATAGTGCCACATGCAAGGACCACTTCCCTATGCCTTTTATTGATCAAATGCTTGATCGGCTAGCCGGAAAGTCCTTCTATTGCTTCCTCGATGTATACTCCGGGTATAATCAGATCAATATAGCTTTGGAGGACCAGGAGAAGACAACGTTCACATGCCCGTATGGAACATTTGCTTTCAGTCTAATGCCATTCGGCTTATGCAATGCTCCAGCCACCTTCCAAAGATGTATAATGTCTATCTTTTCTGATATGGTAGAGGATTTCCTTGAGGTCTTTATGGATGATTTTTCGGTAGTCGGGGAAACTTTTGAGCAATGCCTGAAGAATCTGAAACAAGTGCTAAAGTGGTGCGAAGAGACAAACCTTGTACTAAACTGGGAGAAATGCCACTTCATGGTGGATGAAGGTATTGTGCTGGGACATAAAATCTCCAGGCGTGGCATAGAGGTGGATAAAGCCAAAATTGAAATCATCTCCAAACTCCCTCCACCCACATCCGTAAAAGGTGTCCGTAGCTTTTTGGGGCATGCTGGATTTTACAGGCGGTTCATTAAGGACTTCTCAAAGATTGCACACCCAATGTGTAAACTCCTAGAGAAGGATGCCAAGTTCGTCTTTGATGAAAAATGCCTCGCAGCTTTTGAGGAACTGAAAACAAAGCTCACTACAGCACCTATTATAGTCACACCTGATTGGTCGCTACCCTTTGAGCTTATGTGTGATGCTAGCGGTGTAGCTATTGGAGTTATGCTAGGACAAAGACACAATAAGGTTCTTCACCCAATATACTATGCTAGCAAGACACTTAATGGGGCGTAGATGAATTACACTGTAACCGAGCAGGAACTGCTAGCTATTGTGTATGCATTCGAGAAGTTTCGTGCGTATCTTTTGGGCTCTAAAGTGATTGTGTATACGGATCAAGCAGCTCTCCGTTATTTGATGGCGAAGAAAGATGCAAAGCCATGACTAATCTGATGGGTGTTACTGCTGCAAGAGTTCAACTTCGAAGTTATGGATCGCAAGGGAACACAAAACCAAGTGGCAGATCACTTATCTAGAGTGGAAGAATCAGGGAGACAAAAAGAAGAGCTGGAGATAAATGACTCATTTCCAGATGAACATATACTGATGGTATCTAATTCACTTGCACCGTGGTATGCAGACATCGCCAATTACATTGTCAGTGATCTTATTCCGGAAAGGCTGGAATCATACCAACGGAAGAAGTTCTTGAGGGATTGTTGCAACTATTATTGGGAAGAACCATTCTTATTCCGTGTCTGTGCTGATAACATAATTAGAAGATGAGTACCTGAGGAAGAGATGTTACAGATTCTGAAAGCTTGCCATGACTCACCAGTTGGGGGTTATCATGGGGGTAAGAGAACAGCTGCAAAGATTTTGGAGTGTGGGTATTACTGGCCGACTATTTATCAGGATGCTAATCAGTTGGTGAAGTCTTGCGACCAATGCCAATGACAGGGCCCAATTTCAAGGAGTCATGAGATGCCTATGAACTTTGTTATGGAAATCGAATTATTCGATGTTTGGGGTATTGATTTCATGGGCCCTTTCATAAGCTCATGTGGGATGAAATACATCCTAGTGGCTATGGACTATGTATCCAAATGGGTAGAAGCCGTTGCCCTACCAAACAACGAAGCTCGGAGTGTGACCGCATTTCTAAAGAAGAATATTTTCACCCGGTTTGGCACCCCGAGAGCCATTATCAGCGATGGAGGTTCACACTTCTGTAACAGAATCTTTAAAGGTCTCCTCGACAAGTATGGGGTTAAGCATAAGTTTGTCACACCTTATCATCTACAATCGAGCGGTCAAGTTGAAGTATCCAACAGGGAGATCAAGAGCATTCTATCAAAGATGGTGAACGCAAATAGGACCGATTGGTCAAGAAAGCTAGATGATGCTCTATAGGCATATCGTACAGCTTATAAGACTCCTATCGGTACATCCCCGTATCGGTTAGTCTTTGGAAAGGCGTGCCATTTACCCGTAGAACTCGAGCATAAGGCTATGTGGGCCTTAAACAGATTAAACATAGATTGGGCGGAGGCTGGAGCTCTAAGGCTGGGCACAGTTAAATGAAATGGAGGAATTACGTCTTCATGCTTATGAGAGTGCAGCAGTTTATAAAGAACGAATGAAATTCGTCCATGATACAAAGATCTTGAAAAGAGAGTTTAAGGCAGGGAACCTGGTGTTGCTATTCAATTCAAGACTAAAATTATTTCCAGGGAAACTGAAGTCTAAATGGTCTGGACCATTTAAAGTTGTTGATGTCTCTCCGTTTGGAACTGTTGAATTGGCATCGGAGGATGGGCTCCGGACTTTCAAGGTTAATGGGCAAAGAATCAAGCACTATTTGGGAGTAGATGGAGAAAAACATGTGGTAGAGCAGCTAGCTCTAAAAGATGATCAAATCCCAACTACAGAATGATTGCAGAAGCACCCTAGCCTCGTCGTGCCACGATGTTAAATCAAGCGCTTCATGGGAGGCAACCCATGTGTGGTATCATTAGCTTTTGTTTATGTTGTATTTTTATTTAGTTAGAATTCAATATCACATTTGTACTTAGGGCTATTTGAAGGGTTTTAGAATGCAGGAATGTGATGAAAGGATACACAAATTGAAGAGGAGTGTTTGAAACTGCAGAAAAACATCAAGGTGAAAAATGCTGCACAAATGCGATCGCATTTCAGTTATGCGAACCGCATTTGTGCCGCAAACTGAAGCAGAAACTTGAGAAAATATACCTGGCATAAATGCGACGAAGCTCAACAGTTTGCGGTTCACATTTAAGTTAGGCGAACCGCATTCTCACCGCAAACAGAGACAGAGAATTCAGCTCAAAAGTCTGACAAAAATCTGGTGGAAACTCCTATTATGTGGTTCGCATTGCAATTATGCGGAACTTAAATCGTCGCATAATTGCCAGGTACGTGTTCGCATTTCCTCCTTTTCTAAGTCCTTCAATCTAAGTATATAAAAAAAAACACACAAACAAACAAAACAGAGAAGAGAAAACGGAAATAGAGGAAGACCTCCGACCAACTTCATCGGAAAAATAAAAGTGCAAGTTCACCAACCCTCAAAGAGTTGATTCACCGTTGTCCTAAGAACTACAATCTTCTTCACAAGGTATGTTCATCCTTTGCTCCATCTTAAATCTTTATTTCGCAAGACTAGGGTTAGGACTCAGTAAAGTTGTTCAATTCGTTGGAATGGAAGATAGAAATCTAGGGTTTTCTTGCTTGAGGGATGAACATACTTGGATATTTGAAGGTATTTGCGGTCCACAAACTCAAAATGTGGACCGCAATCTGACCGCATCCCTAAACCCTAGGTGTCTAAGGAAGACAACATATGCGGTGAATCTGCGATCGCATAATCAATATGCGAACCGCAGAGTCACCGCAAACACAGCCAGAACATTTGGTTAGCACTGGTGAACTCTGCGGTGATTATGCGATCGCAAATCTCGCTTTGCGATGAGTTTGCGATCACATTTGTGTGTATCTAACAGGCTTATGCTAGACAAAAATCTGCGATGGATTTGCGATTCGCATAGTGCTTATGCGATTCGCAGAATCCACCGCATAATGCCCTCTACCTGTCACGCAAAAGAATGCGACGTGTTTGTGGTTCGCATAGTGGTTATGCGATCGCAAACCACGCCGCATTTCTGTAACTCTTTGGTCATTTCTCCTATTTTGCTTTTCTCAAATGATGATAATGTCACTGACATCTCCCACCTATGCAGATATGGCAGCCAAAACGCATTCCGCAAAGAGAGGGCCATCCTCCGCTTCAACCTCAGTACCACCCAAACGGGCAAGAAAGGAATCAACTGTACCTAACCCCTCCCAGTCTGATGAGGAGGACTGCGTACTAGAAGTTGATTTAGTAGCTGAGGCCCCAAGGAAACGAGGTGATGACCTTCAGCTTCGTTTTGGGGTTGAAGGTTCAAGATCTTTGTTCAGGGAAGCTCTCACAAAGAGAAGGATCTTGGGGGAGAAAAAGCTAAGCTTGAACGGGCTTCAGGACCAGTACCCTCATATTCTCGAAAACATCACGAGAAAATGGGAGTACTTCACTACAGACCCCAAGGAATATAATGAGTCAATGGTCCGGGAATTCTATGCGTCGTATGGAGCTTCACGAACAGGGTATCATAGACGCAACCGAATATTCACCGGCATCGTCCATGTTCAAGGGAAGGCTGTGTTTTGTGACAGCGAACATATTAATGAACTTTACTTCCCTGACTGGGAATCAGGCACAGCGTAGTACGATGCAAAGTACTCCAACAGAGAGAACGAACGTGGATGGATAGCGTCCATCATTGCCAAGGGGACCCCTGCCTGGATCAGTCCTGGAAAGAAAATTTACAAAGAAGACCTCACAAGGGAGGGCAAATATTAGCTCAACTTCGTCACCTCCCATTTAATACCCTCCAGGAATGGAACATATATCAGCATTGAGAAGGCCCTTCTCATTGCATGTATAATGACGGGTATTAAAATTGATGTGGGGAGTCTTATCTTTCAGGAAATTGGCATCCGGGCTTCTCAGCGGGCCACATCACTTCCCTTCCCAAGTTTATCACAACCCTCTTCCAAGAGGTGAATGTCCCATTCTTACCACAACAAGACAAACTCGGGAGGTCTACGAGAGATATAGATATCACTCGTATAAGTGATTCGATTGCCCCGCCAGTGACCCCAATTGAGGACATTGACTCCCAGAATCTCCTGTCTCCCCAAGATCCTGACACCTCCACTGTTGCTGAAGAAACTGCGCCCTCATCTACCACTGGTCCTTCTGCCTCACACCTGCCAACCATTTCAAGACTCGGTCTACTTGCTCATCATGCAAATTCTAAGGTAGACCAACGCTTGAAGACATTTCCCTCACTGATTAAACAGGCCTTGACTCCGATGCAAACGTCAAAGACCGCTCTCCAACAACAACAATTAGCGTTCGGAGATAGGTTGAACAAGCTTGAGTCTAGGGTTGAAGGAATTGAAAGAGGTGAGGTGAGGGGTGTGCCCCAACTGCGGGAGGAAGTACAATCAATGAAGACCGACCTCCAGAAGATGAAAATTCTGGAGTTCGACATATCATCTCTCCTCCCCAACGAGGGTGACCAGGGTGCTGGTCGTGCTGACTTAGGCCTGGACTTCACGACACTAATGGCAGACATCACACCTTTATCTGCTAAAGTGTGTCAGCCTCCCGCCCCTACAGTCCAAGTCAATTCTACTGATGATGAGACATCGGAGCGGTCATCAGAATTCGAAGGGGACGAATCAGAGGAGGCTAGTTCAGAGTTCAATAAGGGTGCAACCCCTAAAAAAGGGAAAAGAAATTGTTATGCCAATTGCATAGGAGGAACAAGAACAAGCAGACATCGAGAAGGCCATTCAGCAATCGCTAGCAGAGCGGGCTGCCAGGACACGGCCACCAGCGGGAGAATCTAGCAGCTTAGTGGCCTCACCACCTGCTCCAGACCAGCCCCACATCCCTCCTGTAGCTACGAAGGAGACCTAGGCCACCGCATCTCTTCGCGCGATTGCGCCCCCAGGGAGCCCCTTGTACTCTATATTTCTTTTTGTGCATTGGGGACAATGCATGTGCTTAAGTTGGGGGTGGTAGCTTTATATCCTTATTTTGTCTGTATATTTGATTTATTTTTGGGCATGATTAGTGACATTTGATAACTGTACATTATATAGTAATGATTCATGATTGATGTATATATGATGTCATAATTAAATAGCTAGCAATAAAATCCCCTTTTTTTTTCTTCTGCCTATGAATATGAAGTATATTGACCAGGATGGTACGTTTGTTGAGTATCAAGTATGTAAACCTATGTGAGTAAACCCTTGTAACAAATCAATTATGTGAATTTGAGGCTCACTCAGTAACTCTAGGTCTACTTAGAATCGTGTATGTGTACACGAGGAAAGCCTTGAGTGACTAAATGTGAACTCTAAAGCTGTAAACTATGTTAACCGAACAGTTTGTGTGCCAATGTGTGTGAGCTCCTTGTTTTGATAGTTCTTGTGTTCACTGCGGCCATCTAGAACTTGCCCGGTTGGTTTTTCAATGCCTATCATACGTACACTAAGTTAGAGAAATGATCTTAGGCTTTCTTTGATTACTGATGAAACCTTTCTAGCCTTTTTAGGGCAAGCCTATGGTGTGGCATGGGGTGACACTTGAAATTTTGTTCTAAGAGTGAGTTTACTTGCACTTTAGTCCCTTTGTATTGCTACGATAAATATTGTGAGAGTGGGACTTTCTTTCCAGTGAGGGTGCATACACTGCTAGGTTGATAGTAAGTTGAGCTTTGAGTAAGGCATAAGTGTATTCAGCTGAAGGTAGCCTTTAGTTACTTTGTTGAGGCTCAAAGTTCACTAAATAATTGGTTGTCTTTGAACATATTAATGATTCAAGGGGGTACAGTGCTCAAAGAGTTATACTTGAGATACGAACAACAATCATCGTCCACGGTCAGTATTGCTTCATGTTTGATAAGTAGAGTCTAGGCTAGGATAGTATCGTTTGAGTTGCCTGAGGACAAGCAAGAGTTTAAGTAGGGGGTGTTGATGTGCCGGGTAATTTCGGCACATTTTGATGCTATTTGCTTAAATTTTAACTTGTTTTACTTGCTAATTCTCATAATACTTATGTAATTTTAGTGTATTTGCAGAATAACAAGTGTCAAGACCCAGAAGAACAGAAAAGAGTTCAAAAAGTTAGCTGAAGACAAGAAGAGAAGTTAAAAGCATTGCGAGTAGAAGTATGCAGTCGCAAACTGAAAATGCGAACCGCATATTCCACAGGCAGATCGCATTTTAGGATAGAACTCTAGGCCAATCTTCATGTCGAGAATGCGGTCGCAAATGCGACCGCAAAACAGGAATGCGAACCGCAAAATAGCCAGGTGCAATTGCAAACACAAACAGAGTTTCGGGTGAAAATCATAGTGGAGAATGCAATCGCATATCGCGATCGCATAATCAACATGCGAACCGCGAATCAAAATGCGATGGGAGCAAAATTTTCTGGTGGAGTTTGCGACGGACGATGATGATTTGCGGGTCCACATTTCTGTTCTGCGACAGAAATGCGGTCTGCATTATTTCAACTAGAGCAAAGCTGACCGACATTCGCCTCGGGTTTTGGGCCTCTATAAATAGGTTTTATAGGGTTTTGTGAAAGGAGTCTTGTCAGAACTTAGAGTAAAAAGTACGGCAATTGATTATTTTGAATTCTTAGAAGCTTTTGGTGATCGAAAACCCTCTATTTTTGTAAGATGATATCAATTACTCTTCCTTGTTCTTTAATTATCAGCATGTGTAGCTAAACTCAAACGCTGAGGTTGTGAACCCTAGATGGGCAGAATGTGTTGAGATTTTGATATTGAATCCAATTCCGAAGGAATCTTGATATTTATTTATTTTTTGTTCTTCAATTAATCGTTAGTGGTTGCAAACATTAACGAATGCCAATTAACTCTAACTTATCTTGGAAAAGTGAGATAGAGTTGGGTAGAAATAAATAACAAAAACTCAAGGATTTAAACCTTGTTTAATAAACCCGCTTAGGAATAAGTAGGTTTTAATTTGGCGCTTAATTGGTTGTTCTTAAGATCGACTCTTTTGTATTCGGGAGAATCGTAGAGAGGATACATTATCCAAATATTGGGAAATATTGGGTAGTATATTAAACATCAATTGCATATCAAGAAAGGAATTCAATATTAATATCAAGAACATTCTACTACATAAAGGGGGACACAACTTTGGTCTCTTACATTCATATTTTTAAGATTCACACTATAAAAATTAGTTTTCAGTTTTCGTTTTCTTATATATTCAACACTTCTTTATTCTATTTGACGTACTTGATAGAATTATGACTTAGTCAAGTATTACATTAATTAGACAATAGTTTCACACCTATTCCCTGTGGGATTCGACCCCAACCTTGTTGGGTTACTATATTTGACATCGATCGCTTACACTATTATTAAGGTGTAATTTGAGCGAATCAGTAAGTCTCTTTCCTAATCTTGTAAGAAGGAATTATCCCCTTAGGTGTATAAATTATTGTGTGCTATTTGTTATAGGGGCCGCGTACGCATGAGGTGACTAGAGTCTGTACGTAGCCATATTTATGTTTATGTCTGGGTAGACTTAGATTCACATTATGCCTTAAATTTGCTATTTGAATTAATCATGTATATTTGATTTCGTTAATTTACGATTGGGACTGAGACTAGAATAAAATATTGACTAATTCTCTTACTTTAGTAATTGGGAAATATTTGATGAACAGTAGTTCCGTTTCTTCTCGACTCGCAGGTATTTTCACGAGCGAGTGAGTTTCTCTACTCTTATGGGATCGAGTCAATCGCCTCGATAGGATTATAATTTATTCATATGGGATCGGGTCGTTCGCCTCGGCAGGACCATAAATTACTCTTATGGGATCGGCCTTTTTCCTATGGCGATGTTATGTGACACTATTCCTATAGGATCAAGTCGTTCACCTTGGCAAACTCGTGCATAACACTTGAAACTTGATTTAGTACTGGTATCAGTTGATTTAGTGCATGTGAGGCCACTTGTGGCATTTTAGTAATTTCATAATGATCCGTGTTTGGAAATTTATTATTAAAGCTTATCTGTTTTGTTGTTACTTGTTGTGTTTCATACTTGTCTACTTTATGTATTTTATAAAATTGACCACTAGTAAGTGTCAATTTAATCCCTCGTCATTACTTCTTCGATATTAGAATTGATATTTATTGGGTACGCGTTGATTTACGTACTCATGCTAGACTTCTGCACTGATTGTGCAAATACCGAGACAGGTACTTTCAGTGGTCACACCGGCGCGTAGGCGCATCACATGGAGACTTAGTGGTGAGCTGCCTTCCATGCTTCGATTTGCAGCACCCGGAGTCTCCTTCTATCTTATTTATTAATTATGTCTATTTCATTCTCAGAAAGTGTTTGTAGTGTTTTTTTTGTATACTCCCTAGATGGCTCATGCACTTGCGACACCTGATTTTGGGGCTTTTAGTGGACCTTCATAGTTGTATTAATTATTATTATTATCACTCTGGTTTATGTACTATTTGTACTCGTTGTTTTGGTAAAACAATATGTATGTTCTTTAGATTTAATTATATTTATATAATGAAATTTCTACGTTTAATATTTAAAATTGGATAATTAAATTGGAGGTTTATCGTGGCTTGCCTAGTAGCATCATTGGGCACCATCACGACCTATTATGAATTTGGGTCGTGAATGTGACTTGTGAATTGTAATAATGAGGTGTGGTACCTTGGGGTGATTTTTGTTGTAAATTTTGTGTTGGAACAGATTAATGTTTTGAATAGTTATTATTTTTCTTAATTTATTTTAACTGTATTTTCTTTATTTTGATATTTTATCACTTGTTTACTCTTTGTTGCCATTCATTGATTTTGTTTCTGCTGTTAGCTTTATACTTATATTTTGCACAGGTTTCATGTCTAGAGAGTGTCTTGACTTGAACCTCGTCACTACGCTTCTGTATATTTTTATGCAATTTCAGGTACCTCGGAGTGTTCCGGATGTTAGTTTGCTACTTTTGAGTTGCTGATGAGACTTTAAGGTATACCTGTCATCCCGCTCATAGCCTCGAAGTATACCCTTACTACTATTCTATTTTCATTTTAAAACAGTGTTGTATTGAGATTTCTAGTTTACTCACAGTAGTGCTTATGACTCCGTACTACCGACTTTGAAAATGTTTGACTATTGATCAGTTTCAACTTTATTATGTCATTTATCAGTTAAATTTAATAGCTAAGTTGTTTAATTATGTGAATTTCAGCACGTGTTAGGCTTACTTAGTCATAAGTACTAGGGATCATTACGATCCTAGAGGAGGGATTCGGGGTCGTGACATCTACTTATGGGGTTGTTAATGAAACTCTCTGGGCATCCTATAGTAGTACTTAGCCTGGTTGGGCCTGCCCTATTTTGTAATAGGCATTGAGTTTTCAGGTGTCGAAGCACGTGGCTAGGGATAGATTAAATTGATTCAACTGGTGAGCTTTTGATTCCTTCCAGCGCGGTGTCAATGTTCTTTATAGACCTTTAATTTGTATTAAACACTTAGATTACTCAAGGGGAATGATCCAAAGACTTATGTACACCTTTAGTTGGTATTAGATACTTAGATTATTCCAGGGGAATGCTCCAAAAACTTATGTACTCTAGTTTTTTTCAGATCAAGGCTCATGACTTGTCGTAGTGGGTTTAGATCTTTAAATTCTTATTCATCATATGATATTAAATTATTTATAGATTTATATGATTTAAGGATTATCAAACTTTAGTATGATAATTAGGTTTAATAATGCCTTTCAACATATATAAGTTGGGTTCCATCACGATTCAACCTAATTTCAGGACGTGCCAAGTTGGTATTAAAGCAATGAGGTTTTGGGATCCTTGGGAGTCATGAGATGTATCTTTAGAGTCATACGTATAGGTGTGTAGTGTGCTACATCTAATACCTGGGAGAATATAGGACATATTAGGAAAATTCTCATCTTTGCTTCTTATATCGTATGCTAGAGCTTACGTCAAAGTTCTAACAATCACCTCTCTTATTTCAGAAACACGACGGTTAGAACAAGGTCGACTTCGTCCTCTGCTGTCGTTGTACCATATTTTATATAGGTTAAACAAAGTACAACATATAGGACTCAACAAAGTTAATTAATTTTATGAAGTCGCCATCTAGAATTTAAGGTATACTAGGACACCTAAAATAATATTATTTTAAACTCTGATTATATTCTACAAAAACTTGTGAGGTTCTCGATAGGGATTCAAGTTATCCTAAGGAGAAGCGGTTAGACATCCCTTAGGATCCACTAAAATTTTATTCCCAGTTGGGCCTAATTAATTAGAAGAGGTTAAAGAATAATTACTTCTTATTTGTAATGATTATTTGTTGAAAATCTGTATATAAAAGAATAGTTAATAAGGATGTGCTGTAGTAAAAAGAATGATTACTTGTATAAAATATGTGAAATGAGGCAGATAAAGTGTCATGGTGAAAAATGGTATTTCGAATAAAGAATTAAAGTGTAAAGAACGTTCATTAACAAGTAAGTTCTTTGAACTTAGTAAAAAGAATAAGATTTAAGGAAAAATGTTTAAAAGAAAAATAATTAACGACTAAATTTGATTATTTTGAATGAATAAATAAAGTGTGTGAAAGTTTATCAAAAGCGATCAAATAAGAAGGGAAAAGAATTGTTTTCAAATGGGTAAGAAAAAGTATATAAAGTGACTAGAATCTACAAGAATCGAGTAAGTATGTAACAGACAAATGAAGCATGACATGCTTGACTAAGATTTAGATAAATGTGTATGGAAGAATTATTTCTTTTAGAAAAAGAATTAAATGTGTATGTTTGTAAAAGGTCGAAATCGAGCTCGACTATTGCACTATAGATCGGGCTCGAAACGCGAAGGGTTGAAGATCGACCCCCAGTCTCATTGAACCAGAACACGAGGTCAGAATGTCCGTCCTCGAGAATATGAGCCCATGATCCGGTAATCGACCCTGATCCCGAATAAGCTCGAGGAAACATTGCCGGTATAACCAACGGGAAGACCGAAATAGCGGAAGGCCAAAATATCCGTAACCGGTCGGATATGTTGGTGGGAATCTTGGCACGTATCAATAAAGAACCAACAAATCAGCAAACGAGGAGATTTTTACCTTTTATAGAATTGTACCTAAAGTAGGACTCCCCTACTATGTAAAGGGGGTTTGATTATTTGTAAAACACATTGTAATACGCATCCCAAAGCATTATATTACTATTCTCTTCAAGTTTTTTTTATTCTATTGTTGTTCTGTTATGATATCAATTAAAGCATTTTTGGCTCGAGGGTGGCTAACCTTCCACGGCTAAGGTTGTTCAACTTAAGCGGTTTGCATTCACTTTTCCATTACTTATTGCAATTGCATTCTAATTTGTCATTTTGTATCAAATTAAATTGCTTATCCTTAAAACCACTTACAAATTCAATTGTTATCCGATTTTGAGGGTAAACAGTTTGGCGCTGACCGTAGGGCTAAAAATAATAGTGGTTATTTGATACAAATCGCCATAACACACACTACTTTACACTTGCTCTTTGAAGTGTCTTCGATTTCAGGATAAAACACAAAATGTCAAACTCTCAAATAGCAACCCTACATGTTGACAATAAGTCTAGTCACCACGGTGAAAATAATAACATAGCGCCCGTTGAAGGAGTACCGCCGGTTGATCCCATCGGAATTCTGATCACAGATCCAATTGATGCTAATTCACCTGTGGCTATTGATGCAAACTTGCTTACCGACCCCAAAAATAGCGTACGTGATGGAGCCCGATCGGCAACTCGAAACACACAAAATATTGAAGGAGACGGGATCAATCTACGGGTGATCTTCAAAATGCTATAGGCTCAACAGGCGGCGATAGCTCAGTTATAGAACCAAAGCGCGCACCGAGCAGGGTTGAGCCCGATCCACCCCGAGAAGTCACCCGCACGGATGAACCGTCCATAGAAAGGTCAAATGAACATAAATCGGGGGATAACCCCAAGATCTTAAAGATGCTCGAGGAGCTAACAAAACTGATAGAATCAGGGGAGAAGAAAATTGAAGCTAATGAAAAAAAGGTGGAAACCTACAAATCCAGGGTAGACCAAATCCCAAGAGTGCCACCAACATTAAAAGGCCTGGATTCCAAGAAGTTCATGCAAAAACCTTTTCCTCCAAGCGTGGCTCCGAAGCCGATCCCTAAGAAATTCCGCATGCCCGATATTGCTAAGTATAACGGACCGACCGACCCAAATGAGCATGTAATCTCTTACACATGTGCCATCAAAGGGAATGACTTGGAGGATGATGATATCGAGTCTATCCTATTGAAGAAGTTCGGAGAAACCCTATCAAAAGGGGCTATGATACGGTATCATAACTTACCTCCTAATTATATTGATTCATTTGCTATGCTTGTTGATTCTTTCGTGAAAGCACACGCCGGGGACATCAAGGTCGAGACCATGAAATCGGACCTTTTCAAAGTAAAACAGAAGGATAACGAGATACTCAGAGATTTCGTTTCTCGTTTACAAATGGAACGAATGGATCAGCCACCTATCGCTGATAATTGGGCTATTCAGGCTTTCACTCAAGGGCTCAATGTTCGAAGCTCGGTGGCTTCGTAGCAGTTGAAACAAAACCTGATAGAATATCTGGCCGTTACTTGGGCCAACGTGCATAACCGGTATCAATCGAAGATTAGAGTGGAAGATGATCAACTCGGAGCCCCTTCGGGGTCTGTTTATCCCGTTAGAATCCTCGATAGAATCAAGAGAGACATCAATCATGAACTGAGACCAAATAGGGATCGGTATCAGCCATATAATGGAGACCGAAGAAGTAGTGGGTCCGGGCGGAACTCCAAGAGAAACGAAAGGAGAAATGACCGAGGTCGGAGCAACTGGGCACTCATGAGCAAAAACAGCATCGATAGGTCCATCGGGCCTAAAGAAGCACAAAGGCTATCGGAATACAACTTTAATGTCGATGTTGCCGCCATTGTATCAGTTATCGGGCGCATCAAAGATACCAAATGGCCTTGACCTCTACAATCCCGTCCAACCCAAAGGGATCCTAACCAGATGTGTAAATATCATGGCATTCACGATCATAGAATGGAAGATTGTCGACAGCTGAGAGAGGAAGTAGCCCGACTATTCAATAACGGGCATCTTCGAGAATTCTTGAACAACCGAGCCAAGAATCATTTTAGGAATAGGGATGCTAACAACCAGATAAAACAAGAAGAACCTCAACACGTCATTAACATGATCATTGATGGGGTCGATATCCCTCAAGGGCCAATGTTGAAAAGCACCAAAGTATCCATCACTAGGGAGAAACAAACTTGAGATTACATACTAGAAGGAACTTTATCTTTCAATGACGAGGACACGGAAGGGATTGTACAGCCCCACAATGATGCATTGGTAATATCTGTAGTCATAAATAAAATTTGAGTTAAACGTGTGCTAATTGATCCAGGTAGCTCGACCAACATCATTCGATCGAGGGTCGTGGAGCAGCTCGGTCTACAAGACCAAATCATGCCTGTAGTCTGAGTTCTAAACGGATTCAACGTGGCATGTGAAACCACTAAGGGTGAGATAATATTACCGGTAAACACCGCGGGGACCATACAGGAAGCTAAGTTTTATGTAATCGAAGGGAACATGAGGTACAACGCTTTGTTTGGAAGGCCATGGATTCATAACATGAGGATAGTACCCTCAATTCTACACCAAGTGTTAAAATTCCCGACACTAAATGGAATTAAAACGGTCTACGAAGAACAGCCAGTCGCAAAGGAGATGTTTGCGGTCGAAGAGGTGATTTAGATATCCGCACTTACAACGACAAAGGGGTCGATTTCAATCACAAAGTCAAAAACAAAATAGCAATTACTGACACTAGCTGCGACCCAACCGGAAAAACAGGCACTAATGAAGACGATGATTACGGGGTACCCAGGTTTTTTATAGCCCCTGATGATTCTGAGGCCACTAAATCGACGGTCGAGGAGATGAAACAGGTCATATTGGTCGAGCATCTACCCGATCGACAGCTATACCTGGGCATGGGGCTAAATCTAGAGCTCAGGAAAAAACTCATTCAGTTTCTTATGGATAACATAGATTGTTTTGCTTGGTCCCACCTTGATATGATAGGGATCCCACCGAAGATAACCACTCACAAGCTAAGCCTGGACCCGAAGTTCCATCCGGTCAAGCAGAGAAGGCGACCCCAGTCCAAGGTCAAACATGCTTTCATCAAGGACGAGGTATCTAAACTCCTTAAAATGGGGTCCATTCAGGAGGTTAAATACCCGGATTGATTAGCAAATATAGTAGTAGTCCCTAAAAAAGGAAATAAATAAAGAATGTATGTGGACTACAAGGATTTGAATAAGGCATTCCCCAAGGATTCTTTCCCTTTGCCCAACATTGATCGAATGATCAATGCCACGACCGGCCACAAGATCCTCAGTTTTCTCGATGCCTACTCCGAGTAAAACCAAATACGGATGAACCCGGATGATAAGGAAAAAACCTCCTTCATTACTACATACTGCACATACTGCTATAATGTGATGCCCTTCGGTTTAAAGAACGCTGGTGCCACTTACCAACTCCTAGTAAATAGGATATTCGAGGAACAAATAGGAAAATCAATGGAGGTTTACATTGATGATATGTTGGTTAAGTCCCTACGAGCAGAGAACGATTTAAAATATTTGCAGGAAACCTTCAGCATATTAAAGAAATACAATATGAAGCTGAACCCGGAGAAATGCACGTTTGGAGTTAGATTAGGTAAATTCCTTGGGTTCATGGTATCCAATCGAGTAATCGAGATCAACCCTGACAAAATCAAAGCCATCGAAGACATCACAGTTGTGGACAACGTGAAGGTAATGCAAAGATTAACCGGGCTCATAGCCGCCCTAGGGCGATTCATTTCGAAGTCATCCGACAAGAGCCACCGATTCTTCGAACTATCGAAGAAGAAGAATAACTTCTCATGGACCCCAGAATGCTAACGAGCTTTGGAGTAACTCAAACGGTACTTATCGAGCCCACCGCTGCTTCACCCACCGAAGGCAGACGAACAGCAATACTTGTAGTTGGCAGTTTCAAAGATAGAGGTAAGTGGAGTCCTGATTTGAGAAGAGCAAGGTACGCAATTCCCAATTTGCTATATTAGCAGGACCCTAGGTGAGGTCAAAACTAGGTACCCTCACCTAGAAAATCTGGTGCTCGCTTTGCTAAGCGCCTCTAAGAAGCTAAAACCATACTTCCAGTGTCATCCCATATGTGTTGTAACTACTTACTCGTTGAGGAACGTCATGCATAAGCCCGAGCTCTCGGGACGGTTGGCCAAATGGGACATGGAAATACGTGGGTACGATATTGAATACCGACCCTGGACCGCCATTAAGTCTCAAATCTTGGCAGACTTTGTGGCCGACTTTACGCTGGCCCTAATACCCGAGGTCGAAAGAGAGTTATTAATTAACTCAGGGACCTACGCAGGAATCTGGCCCTCTTTACGGACAGTGCCTCAAACGCAAAAGGGTCCAAACTTGGCATCGTAATGAAGCCACTAACAGGCAATGCAGTTAGACAATCTATTAAGACTGTGAAATTCACTAACAACGAGGCCGAGTATGAGGCCATGATTATAGGCCTTGAACTAGCCAAAAGCTTGGGGGCAGAAATGATCGGAGCCAAGTGCGACTCCCTCCATATGGTAAACCAAGTTAATGGAACATTCGAGGTCAGAGAAGAACGAATGAAAAGATACTTGGACAAGCTTCAAGTAACATTACATCGGTTCAAAGAATGGACTTTGCAACACGTACCTCGGGACCAAAATAGTGAGGCTGATGCCCTCGCTAACTTAGGGTCATCGGTCAAAGACAACGAGTTCAATTCGGGGGCAGCCGTATAGCTTATGAGATCGGTGGTGGAAGAAGCCCATGCCGAGATCAACTCGACGAGCCTAACTGGTGATTGGAGAAATAAATATGTAGAATATCTTATGACTGGAAAATTGCCCTCAGATCCAAAAGAATCAAGGGCCCTGCGTACAAAGGCAGCCCAGTTTAGCTTGTCCGAAGACGGACCACTGTTCAGAAGAGTATTCGATGGCCCACTCATATGTTTAGGGCCAGGAGATACTGAGTACGTTTTGAGGGAAATCAACGAAGGTACCTGAGGAAATCATTCGAGCACCGAATTGTTGGTTCGAAAAATAATCAGAGCCGATTATTACTGGATCGATATGGAAAAAGATGCGAAGGAGTTCGTACGAAAATGTGATGAATGTCAAAGACACGCTCCAATGATTCATCATCCTAGGGAGCTGCTGCATTCGGTTTTGTCACCATGGTCGTTCATGAAGTGGGAAATGGATATTGTTGGCCCCCTTCCATGGACTTCCAGTAAGGCTCAATTCATATTAATTATGACTGACTACTTTTCTAAGTGGGAGGAAGCCCAGGCATACGAAAAGGTCAAGGAGAAAGAAGTCATCGACTTCATTTAGGATCATATCATATGTCAATTCGGAATGCTGGACGAGATCGTATGCGACAAAGGGAAACAGTTCATCGACAGCAAGGTAAGCAAGTATCTCGAGGATCATAAAATCAAAAGGATCCTATCAACACCCTACCACCCTAGTGGGAACGGGCAAGCAGAATCGGCCAACAAAACCATACTCCAAAACATAAGAAAGAGGTTAACTGACACCAAAGGAAGATGGAAGAAAATTTTGCCCGAAATCTTATGGGCATACCGAACGACCTCGAAGTCCAGCTGAACCGGTTTTGTCCCAGATGGTTTTCCGGCAAGGTTTTTAACGAGGCAACAAGTAAATCGTACTAACTTAGAATTGAAAGCCGGTTATGAACTGGTATCGAAGGTCAAGATAATAGTATTCGAGGCCTCTCTATGCTCGGCCTCGAACACTGGGGGCATCACCCTCGGATTACAACTTTAGCAAGGAAGTAAACTTTACGATTCAATGATCTCGGCTAGATCGGTAGGATTTACTGTAAGGGCCAAACGGTCACATGAACCGTGCCCACATAGACTACTCGAGTCCTGGCATAAAACCTGTACACATGTGTAACTATCACGCACAAGAATAAAAGAAGTTTCTACCTTGTGGATAAATATCTTGTCCTTTAAGAATTTCTCTTTTCTCTTTTAAGGAATTTCGTACATTCGATCTCCTAAAGGTACCGAGCCCAAGGGCCGCCTTTACCCGGATTCAAATGATCAGCCCAATCGGGGACTGCCGTCCAAAATCAAACTCGGACAGCTCGGGCTATCGGAGCCCAAGGGCACAAGACCTATCAGGCAATGCCCGAACCTTAAAGGCTACGGCCACCCCCATTCGGGGACTATTATCTTAGGCAAAGCCCGGATAACTCGGAGTAAAGCCAATGGGCAACACCCGAACTAAAAAGGCTACGGCCATACTGAAACGGCTCGGAGACGTCCGAGACCTGTAACAAAAACAAGGCCTTCAAAAAATTTCATAACCGGTTCTAAAGGCTACCCTCAGCAAACTATAATCTAAATTACCTTGGGAAAAAGTTTCCGATAATAACGAATCCCCACGATGCCCTAAAACAAAATAATATTAAAGGCAAGGTTTGTTCGGACCTCCAAACGTAACCTAACTATTTTATGCTAAGGCATTTCTATCTTTGTAAATATAAATAATAAAGCAAAGGGAAAATTCAAAAGATGTTGAAGGGAAAAAGCCTTATATACATATCAAAAATTCTTTTTACAAGGGCCAAACAGCCCCCATGCAAATTTTTACAACGGCCAAACGGTTTCAACAAAAGGGTGATACAAAAAGCAAATAACAAAAACATATAAAAGGGTCCTAAGTGGCCTAGTCTTCGTCGGGGGCTGCATCATCAACTTCGGGGTCTCCGCCACCCTCGGACTCACCCAAATCTTCAGACTCCTCGGAATAGGCCATCTTCCTGGCCTCGGCTTCGAGCAGCTTGGCATTCTCGATCTCAGCCGATAAATCAAAACCCCGAGTGTGAACTTCCTCGAGGGCCTCCGTTCGGGATTGCCACTTCATATGCTCAACTATATTGTTTACAAGGTCCTGAGCCGGCTCGGCATCAGCCTTGTACTGGGCCACTATTTCATCAACTTCGGCTTTGACCACGACGACTTCTGACTTGGCCGTTTTAAGCTCCTTGGCCAGACTTTCTCGATCTGAGACAGCCAAATCTAACCGGGATGCTCCTCAACCTTTTTTTTCTGAACCTCGGCCCTCTCCTTTGTTGCTCTAAGCTGGATTTCAATCGAAGTTAGTTGTGCCCGAACATACTCTTTTTCCGAGGCCAGACGATCCATTCGACCTCTCCATTCATCGGTCTCACTTTGACTATATCCATTTCAGCTCGAAGCTGGTCAATAGGATCGAGTTTTTGCTGGACCTGCGGATATTGACCATCAGTCACTGAATCAAATTCATCATCAATAACCTCAAAAAGTTTTACCTGCTCAACCAAATCAACATGTTCCTTCTGAGCAACTTCCAGCTTGGCACAGAGGTTCTAAACCTCCCCTTCGAACTGCTTGCTAAGAAGTTTAAAGGCGTCTCTCTTCTCAGTGAGCTCACGAACTTTAGCTTCGACTTGCTTCAGCTTGTCCTGGTACCTTAAAAAGGTCTCGTGATGAAGCACCGAGGCCTATGAGCATAAACAGAAACACTAAGTTATCTATGAAATATTCTTAGTGTAAATCAAAAAATCACTTAGTAAAGCATGAAGTTACCCGGTTCAGCGCCTGTTGTGCTTCGTTGAAAAGGCAGGGTGCATCCACCCCCTTCGTCTTGTCTTGATCATCCTCGGTCACTGAACACCGAAGATAACTAGTTACCCTTACGGGGGCGGAGAGGACTCAGGCATCCTCCGGAAGGGAGATAACAATGGATTGCTTTCGATCGGGATTAGTACTTGGCATCCTCTGTGGCTACGGAATCCACGCCTGGCGTTCTTTTGCACCTTGGGCCTCGTTGAACATCGACTCTGTCAACAAGGACGATTCGGCAATCTCTATCAGGCCAAGTGCTTCCTGCGGGGCTTTGCTCGCATACCGGGAAGCTTTAGTTCCTGCCTCCTCCTCGGCCTCCCCGACTTAATGAAGATCGGCCTCGCCTCCCTCTGGTCCGAAGGCCCCTTGCCCTTCAAGATGCGGCTGCTCGCTGGCTACCAGATCGAAGGCTTCTCCTTCCCCCTCGGACTCATCCTTCAATTGATAGAGTGAGTCCGGAGATAGTACTCGAGCACCGGTGCTTTATTTGGGTTTATGCGCCAATCTTTTTCTAGACTTCTTCTTCTCGGAGCTCAGAGTACTCGGAGCGCTTTTCTTTTCTTCTCTTTATCCTGCCTCGGAGCAGATGGTTCAATGAGGATATTGGCATCACCGGATGGAGGCCTCATTGAGACATCCTTGGAAAGACCTGCAAAGAACAAAGAAATGAGTAAGGGCACGGCAGCATTGAGGAAACCTAAGTGTTGTCCACTCAAGAAAGGAATCTTGATGCAATATAAAACGCAAAAAATAATAAAACAAGGATAAAAGCAAGATGCTCAATGAACTATCAAGACAACAAGTAGGAACTAGTCTACTTACCTTCTTGATGAAGTCATGGATTACCTATATTATACGAACAATCCTCAAGATAACGATGGTCTTGCAAACTGTTCGATCAAACAAAGGAACGAGTTCAAATTTGGAATCACGCCAAAAATTGGACAAGTTTAAAGCACACGAGTTTGGAGCAAAGTTGCTGCCGCTTTTTGTATTCAATATCAAAGTTAGGTCTTGAAAATAATGAAGTCTTTAGGCTTATATAGAATGAGCCTTGTCCTAAATCAACTAGGAAACAAATAACTAACAAAAGGCCACAATTTGGCTAAGTAAAAAGAATGGTCAAGTAGGACCCCCAAGTGTGAATCAATGTCTTCCACAGCAACACAATAATATAATATAAACACAAATGTGTAACATCAACATCACACGCCTCACCAAGGACAATAACCAACACCTAAATCAAGGCTAACCAACGTTTTTTCTTGTCTTATCCAACATTGATGGCATGAACGTAGCTTGATCAGGTTGGCTAGCATCAAATCTCATCATAAAAACGGGACTCCCACCGGCCGTTCGAAAGCTCGCGTCATGCGTGTTCGGAATACGATTTCTGTGACACAATGCCCTCGACCCACTCCTTGAGTCGAGGAACTGCATCCGGCATCCGAATAACAGCTGCACCACCATAAAACATTGATGAGAAGGGGGGAAAAGGAAAAGCGATGAACAAAATCTTGAAAGCAAGATTACATTTATGTGTCATGTTCCACTTCTCAGGAAATGGCATATGCTCGTCTTGGATCAAATCCGAGGTCTTCACTCGGACAAAGCGGCCTAACTAGCCTCGATCCCGATCTTTGTCTTACTAGCCCGACGAGCAAGCTTGATTAGTCCCTCTCGATAAAGTCGGGGACCATATAAGCACATGAGATGGTCGAGGGTGAAGGGATACCCCTCGATCTTGCTTACAAAAAAACATAACAGAATTACTATCCCCCAAAATGAAGGGTGAATTTGACCAAGGGTCACCTCGTACCTCTTGCAGAAGGCAATAATGACCTGGTCCAAGGGACCCAGCATAAAGGGATAAGTGTAAACATTTAAAAATTCCTCCACGTGAGTAGTAATGGCTTCCTCAGGCTTGGGGACCACTACATGCTTATTAGCCCAGCTGCAATCTTTCTTGACCTCCAAAAGGACGTCCTCGGTGATTGAGCAAATATATCTCGAGACCGGCTCACACCGACTCGGTACCGAGGAGGGCTTCTCGGTCTTGAAATCAGCAACAGTCAGGCACCCCCGAGGATGAACATTTTCAGAGGAGGTTCCGGTGCCGGTTCCTCGGTAACAGCAGATGAAACATTTTCCTCTACAGCCGGTCGTGAGGTAGAGGGAGTTTCTTTTTGGGGAACGGATTTTGAAGTCTTCGCCATTTCTTTGATAAATGAAGAAAAGAGAGGGAGTTTAAAGATTAAGCTTGATGGTTGGAGATAAAAACAGAGCTGAAGTTCTTGTAAAAGAATTTCAGAAATAGCCAAAAATTTAATGCCGTGAAGTGTTGTAATTTCTAAGAAGCAGGAGTAGAGAAGATTTGTATGTGAAGTTTGAATGAATGAAGAAGGGGGTATTTATAATTTTCAAATGACGGTTCAAAGACAGGAATGGCCGACCAGCAACCGACGAGCATTTAATGCCATTAAGACGTGATTGACGAGAAGTTTCATTCATTTTGTCGTTTCTGACGCGGCATACCGAGGTGAGAATCAGAAGTTCATATCGTTTCTCGTCGCTCTCTGAAAAACGAGGGGACTATCTGCAAACGGTCGAAATCGAGCTCGACTATTGCACGACACAACGGGTTCGGAACGCGAAGGATTGAAGATCGACCCCGAATTTTATCGAACCAGAACACGAGGTTAGAATGTCCGTCCTCGAGAACATTGAGCCCATGATCCCGAAATTGACTCTGACACCGAATAAGCTCGAGGAAACATTGCCGGTATAACCAACAGAAGACCGAATAATGGAAGGCCGAAATATCCGTAATTGGTTGGATATTTCGACGAGAATCTCGGCACGTATCAAAAAAGAACCGGTAAATTAGCAAACCATGAGATTTTTACCTTTTATAAAATTGTACCTAAAGTAGGACTCCCCTACTATATAAAGGAGGACTGATTACTTGTAAAACATATTGTAACACGGATCCCAAAGCATTATTTTATTATTCTCTTCAAGTTCTTATTATTCTCTTGTTGTTCTGTTCTGATATCAATTAAAGCAATTTTGGCTCGAGGGTGGCAAACCTTCCAAGGCTAAGATTGTTCGACTGAAACGGTTTGCATTCACTTTTCCATTACTTATTTCAATTGCATTCTAATTTGTCGTTTTGTATCAAATCAAATCACGTATCCTTAAAATCACTAAAAATTCAATTGTTATTCGATTTTAAGTATAAACAATGTTGTTTTTGACTGCTGATGCGGCGTTCGTTTTCGTCGTAGCGGTACATCCGGCTCCTTGCGGGTTCTTTCCGGCATTAATTTTATGACGGCTTCTGTTTCTTTGCATTACCGTTATTGGTTCGGTATTTTCGACCTGGGAAATTTTTGGTTCCTTTGCTGCTATTATGTTTGGTTGTGCTACTACTATTGCTATTTTAGATATAAAAACTTCTTTGTTCCTCTTGATTAAACTTCTGTTGGTTTGATAAAACTGTGATGCTAGCCGTTGGAACTCTACTGATTTTGGACATACTACATTGTGCATTACTTATTTTGAATAAATGGATGGATATTTACTGATTTGAACATAACTATACCGGTGTATGGGGTCGAATTCGTTCGCTTGCATAGGGGATGTCGATTTTGGGATTCGACGACCAGCGTCGATTGGAGTCGCTATTCGATAGGTCAAGATCGGGATATCGAAAGGAGAAGTCCAAGACCGGATTCCACCGGAAGGAAGCTCGAAGCCAAGGCATTCGAGACGAGATTGTCGAGGCCTATTAGGGTAAAACACCGTATGGTAAAATTATCAGATTTGCGTGACTGAAGGACCGGAAATCCCGTGATACATAAATATCTCGGGGGGAATCGCGGCTGAAATCAGTAAAGACGTTGGAGCCATTAATTCTAGGGATATCTTACCTTATAGATAGGTTTTTACCTTCTATAGGATTCTTTTCCCTCCCTATATAAACAGGCAGCACTATTGTAAATGAGAGGGACTATATACGATCAATATACACAAAGCTATAATCTATTCTACTTACTTTTTCAATTTGTCTGCTTCATATGTTATTTAGAACAGTTTACCGCAGTAAAGCTGCTCAATACTTGTGGTTTGCTTCCTTCGTTATTCACTGAATTTAGTCTCTATTTTCGTTCGTTCTTTAATTGTATCAAACCAAGACACGTATCCTTAAAATCACGTACAAATTTAATTGTTATCCGTAACCAAGGGTAAACAACCGGGTCATGGCGGAGGAGAATGAGGCCATTGTCCCAATTTGTCCCTATGTTACGGTTAAAAATTGAGACGAAATATTTTTAAAAGACGAGAATACGATGATTGTATCTCGGCAAGGGGGACAAGGTTGGCCACAGGTGTACACAGCTCTGGCGGCATTCCATTCTCGTGTCTAAATGCAATTATAATATCCGAGCCTTCAAAAATATTTAATAAAATTATTTTCATAAATTTGTATTATTTTTATTTATACGTGGAGCGACTTGCGAAAGATGATAATCGGAGACGAAAGCATACCCTCCTCCCCCCTCCAACACCCACTCCGTTGCTTTTTATTCTCAAATGTACAAACGATAAACATGTATAGTAAAATATTACTTTGGGGGTATTGGGTGGGACTGATATTTTATTTGTTATGCATTTATTTGATTATTTTATTTGTTAATAACACATAGGAAGTTTCATCTAGATAACAAAATAGTTTAGTCGCTTAAGCTCTTTTACTATAAATAAAATAGCTCGCGCCAATACTTAGGCTTGTAGTTTCGCTTTCATGACAATTCAATAGCTTGATTCATGCAACACATAGCTAATTTTGAATATACATGAGCATGATAACATGATATAGTTGGGCCTATTACATTTTTAGACTAAATTCATTTTTATGCAAATTGAGCTCGACCCGATCAATAGCCAACATTCTAAGAGGCTTTTTATTGTTCTTGTATATAATTAACACTATATATTTTTACATCTTTAAAATACACATACTCATTTTACTCATATACATATCTCATTTATTCAATATTTATACAATTAACTCTTTTGAGTCAAATGTCTGAGTCATTGTATATAGCATAACTCATCTTGATTCGTTTAAGGATAATTCTTTCTTTTATATTATTCAAAAACAAATTCTCTACCTTTTTTATTTATTTTGTTTAATTTATCAAGTTTATTATACTTATTAGATGGGATTGGCCCGTGCAAGCACGGGTCCAACTATTTGCATTATACTGGGATAATATTCAGCTGAACATGAATTATACATCTTAACAAAATAAAACAGAGGTGCTCTCACAAGTCTTCTTCTGCAACCTAAGAGCACAAGCGAAGACCAACACTGATATAACACGATCCACCGCAGAATTACAACAAGGTGGTTTACTTTCTTGATGGCGCAACGACCAGCACCATAGCCACCAACACCAGCTTTAATAATAACCAAATCATAATCAAAAGCCTTTGAAGAAGCTCTAACATGCATAAAAAGGAAGTAAAAAGCTGCACAAAGACTCATCCCATTTTACCTGTCAAAGATAACATAAACACTATGAAAAATTTTGGTGAACTTCACTACTTTTCTGTCTCTAAAATCATATGCAACAGGAAAAATCTACATGCTTTTGACATTCATACTTCTTAGTTTTCTAACAAAATTCTAGATAGCACTATAACAGGTTAGAACTTATTTGAGAACATTTTCCATAATAAGGAGGTTGTTTACTACTTTACTATCCTTAGCACTGCTAAGAAACTCTAGTAATTTGAAAAAAGTACATGTCAAACAGTAAAACAAAATTGCAGTTCCTGATAAGTACGTCATACCTATATTTTATCAGCAGAAACACTTAGATTTCCGCCGTGCCATGAATTGTATTTTACATAGAAAATTTTGGATATATGGGGTTAAGCAAGAATCAACTTGACAAAGAGAATTTTCAGAAAGCATCAAGTTTTTTAATCACATCAACATCAACATCAACAAGCAAATGAACTTCATCGAGAAGAGAAGCACATAAAGAACTGGGAAGCAATCAGGGATTAAATGACTCCATTATCTATACAATGTAAATGCACTTGCACCTTGAGGTCTGAAATCTATATCAAGTATTCTAACAATGTATACCATAGAGTAGTATGAACCAAGTAAACCTATAATGGAATTCCTTAAGGTCATGAAATAATACTTTTTAGTAGCCTAAACTCATATTAGCTACCATTAAATTACTTTATAATGGATTTTCTGGAAAGAGTTGTCAGTTTTGAATAGTTTTTGTAGATAAGCAGTATGACTAACTATATAGTGACAAATTTAAGGGAGGTTGTACGACTTGGCTTTTTAGGCGGTAGCTGATGATGATGCAGTTGCTTTTGAAAGGTGTTGAAGCATTTTTGTAACTTCAACTATATCATTAAGATAGTATTAGGCCATACTTGGTTTCTGATCAACATTGGATGCAAACACTTGTACTTTATCAAGCAAAAAGAGGTTTGATAGATGACTTGCAATTCTCTCAAACATGTCTCCGTCGGATATGCCATCACTTATGCATAGAAAAAAAAGTGGTGGCTACCCTCTGCTCTTCATTGACGCCATTAGACTCCGAACAACTATGCTTCGGCTTAATCCTGCAATAAATGAAGAAGGTTAGTATCCACTTTAGTTCATCGCGTTTGAAATACTATTCAACCATCATCCTTTTTCTCATACATGTGGTTTCACCTCAACCATGTGTTGACAAGCTCATTATCCAGTACACTCTCCAAATGATGAAGAAGCTCTTTTGCTTGCCATATACCAAAGTCAGGATCAGGTTCTTGATGATGCTATGCCAGATCACTATTCTTTTGATCTATTGACTAACCATCTCTTGCTTCTGTATAATGCTCCATAATAGGTAATGTTGCTCTTTTCAGTCCATGTCTGCAGATGTTGGGCGTGATTCCCATTGTACATCCTATTCCACATATATAAAGGATTAAATTAAAGAGATACAAACAGTTAGTTGAAAAAGACAGAAGAAGATGAGAATCTAATCTGTGTTAATGAAACCAAAGCAGCAACAATATCAAACCTTTTAAAATAACCATGTTCAGCTGATAGCCGAGTCTTGGACATGGAGATAACCAGTGGCTCAAAGAATCTTTACCCCTGCCACTCACTGTAAAATCCCTGCCCACATCCACCAAATTATATGAAAATTATCTATTGTAGAAGCTCTAGGACCCATGGTACTGTGCCAATTCCAATTTTTTTTGTTTACTTTCGTGTTCTTTCAATAGTATACATTCCTCTTTAAGTATTGTAAACCCACTTGCATTTGTTTTACATTTTTCAACGCTAAAAACACATAGGATGCTTTTGAAATTTTTTCTGGAATTGAAATTAAACAAAATGACATCAAATTTAAAACTAATGGTAGAACGTTATATTGTGTATACTAACCATTCAAAACTGAGATGACTTCTTTACCAAGGAATTTGTTCACCTTATCCTCAGGCATCTTAGTACCATCGTAGTCAAGCAAGATAGGCCTACTATTTGTCTTTTTATAAGCAAAGCAATGAGTTACACCCGAAAGCTTCCTGAAATTAGGACAATAAGGCAACAAGTATTTCTTAAATCTATCCCTTTCTAGAATTAATTCATTTCAAGATTCCTACGTAAGTTCAAGTGGATTAGCTTAATCCCTTCCTAGCATAATGCTAAATATTTTGCGAATTGGCAGGGTCTTCCAAGTTGTTCTTCCTCTTAGAAGTCTCATTCTTTGGTTAATTTGCCCTTTCATTTGAAGCAGATCATTTATATAGCTAAATGCTTGTTGCTTTACTGACAAAGCTGTCCATCCAAGGGAAGACAGGTAAAACATAATCCATAATGGTGTGAACCATTTGGAGAAGGTAGTTCAATTAGAAGATCTGAAGATAGTTAAGGCACATGTGGAACACCACCACCAACAAAATATAATTCTTTCATAGCATGACTAGAGAAAGCCATCTCTTCCCCTGGCCCTATCAGATTTACTATTATGTTAACATGTGTCAATGTGCAATAACCAACAAAAGTGTTCATCCTAACCTCCCCTCCGGACACAAAGAATAATAAAAACAATTTCTACATACCAATTTTCACAATAAAATTTCTGCGAAAATCCTTAAATCCACACCAATATTCACAATAAACTTCCGTAAAAATACTAAAATTCAAAGCAAGCACCATTGTGAATCCCCCCCCCCCC
>MCJB01049574.1:337802-351979 GCA_002018475.1 Nicotiana obtusifolia | reverse complement strand
TATATATATGTCACACCTCCTTTTTCCCAAGGAATAGGGGAATTTTTTCAATTAAAGTGACATTATTCAAAATGAGATTATTTATTTAATCAGAGTCGCCACTTGGAATAATTATGATGGTGTCCCAAGTCACCGGTTTATTTTAAAATCCCAAATCGATCTACAACATGTTTATTATTATTATTATTATTTGAAGTTATGGTCATGTCGCGTGAAACGCACACTTGAATTGGGATTTACGTATCATGATTATGCCACGGGAACCGCACTCATAGTCACGATAAGTTATTTATTAATCACGCCTAAAGCAGACTACACTGTTCATATATGGTTATTTCGATATCTATTAATTCACAAGATATAAACTAACTTATCAATTACTTTGGGCCTTACAAGATCAAATTATTTCACCCAAGTTCAATTTTCCAAAAAAAACAATCATCCCATGGCCGAAACAATTCAATAGCCAAGCTCACTGCTTGAAAGGTTAGGCCAGCTTCTACCTAAGCACAAATGAACTTAAAAACTTCATTCTCAAAAGATACCGTATGGCCCATTAACATTTTCAAATGAGCTCAAAGATGTCAATTGACCGACATGGATTCATTTCTAAATTCAACATATTTCAAATTTTTTTATCTCAAATTCAACAAACAAAACAACCCTTTCCTACTACATACAACTACACATTCATAAAAACAAAAATATACATCTGCCCCATAAAAATTCATAAAGGGCTTCACTGAAAGTTATGTCATGAGCACCCCAAATATGAACTTAATTATAAATTTGTAATTAATTAGTGATACTCGTAACAAGACAAGTGAGCTAAATGGTCAAGAGCTAATCTCCATTAAACAAATAAAGACAAAACTCTCATTTAGAGGCATAGAGTAAACAGAGAACCTCTCCAAACATTATTCAAACATAAACAAAAGCAAGATCTGAAAATCAAAAGATAAAACAAAATGGATAGAGCTAGAATGGGACCTTTAACTTTCAATATATTGATGAACCTCGAAGTGCCACATAAAGAAAGGAGCGCCGACCAAAACTCGAACGCTAGCAGAGCCACTAATCTAAACTTGAAAGCGGACCAGACCACCAAACGGAGTTTGACAAACTCGACTTGACCTCGCCGAAACTCGATTTTTGGAGTGACTAACGGCTGTTTTAGGGTTGTATTGGACTGGTTTTATGGGCAAAAGAGGGCTGTTTTCAAGTGTATTTTATAGTAATTTTGGGACAGTTTTCTTCGCGTAAATGGCAGCGATTTGAGCTGTTGTTTTGGATCTTTTCGGGACTATTTTGTTGGTGTCTTAAGGGGTTGTTTTCAGCGTTTTTGGGCTGGTTTGGGATGAAAAACAGAGGTGTTTTCATGGCTTTTAGTGTTTGATTTCGTGAGATTTACATGGATGGATGTTTGGAGCTTCGTAGTTCTTCCATGGTGAGGAATGGTGGAGGAAGAAGATGAATTTGTGGTGAAGGAAAAGAACCAACAGGAGACAGGTTTTTCTCGGTCTTTTTCATTTTTACAAATCTGTTGTGCCCTCTCTCTTTCGTGTGGGTCCTATATCCCCTCTCTCTAGGTGTTATGTGGGTGAGGTCTATAAGGAGATGAATTGGTGGGCAAGAAAACCCAAAGTATGTGTGCCGTAAGAACACAAATAAAGTCATTAAAGAAGAATTACAAAGTAACTAGCTACTTTAATACTAAAAAAGTTTAAAAGAAATCTTTTTGTGAATTTTCCTTTTTATAAACGACAATAAAATATTTACTTCTAAAAAATAACTTTCTTTTTTTGTGAATTTTAATTTTCTTAAATAAAACATATAAAGGTGAAATAAAGACTAAAATATATGGATTAAACTTTAAAATATTTATATACAAAAGAAAATGGTAAAAAATTCAAATATGGTCAAAAACTAGGTGCTCTATATATATATATATATATGTGTGTGTGTGTGTGTGTGTGTGTGTGTGTGTGTGTGTGTGTTATAGCACAATTTCAGAGTTACATTGTTCACCCTACGTGGCATTCATGTTATCAGGTTGCTTTTTATACCCTATTTACAACTGGGGCTTATATTGTTTTTCATGCTTTACATACCAGTACATTTCATTCGTACCGATGTTCCTTATGCCAAGGGCGCTGCATTTCATGCTGCAGGTTTAGGTAGAGGCCCAGATAGACCTGTCTAGTAGGATCTTGTTGAATTCAGCTATTGAATGGTAAGCTTCGGTTCTTTTGAAGCTACCGAGTCAGATGTTTTGAGCTGTGTGTTATGTATATACAGATGAAGGGTAGCCGGGGCCCTTGTTTTGACTATATGATATTTGTGTTGATCTTAGAGGCTTGTAGACTTAGTTGGATTGTGTAGATGTTGTGCATGGCCTTGCGGCCTTGTTGTTGGTCTGTTGACCTGTGTTATGGCCTTGTCGGCATTGTATATATGATATATGTTTTGGGTTGTTTACCCCCTTCAGATTGAGATGTCCATATGACATTCCATGTACACATATTATGGCCTTGTCAGCCCTATATGTATGCTGATTGTATCTCCATACAGATTATGTTTTATTGAGGCCTTGTTGGCTGAAGTTTCTATATGTTCAGGTGACTTGTTTCAGAGTGGTACGCTCGGGAAAGTGAGGTACCGAGTGCCAGCCACTCCTCCTCCCCCAGTTGGGGTGTGACAAATTTGGTATCAGAGCAGGTCTGTCATAGGGAATCTACAAGTCGTGTCTAGTGGAATCTTGCTTATGGGCGTGTTCTGCACCACATTTATAAAAAAAAATAGGCTACTGCGCATTTAGGGCTGGTTACAATTTTTTTCATCTCATAGATCGTGCAATAGAGCTGAGTTTTAAGGAATTCAAATCTACTCGTGCTTTATACATTTCAGCGATACCGGTTACTAGAAAGACTAATGCTAGTTGTCGAACTAGTGCAGATGCGGGCGGAGGTACTAGTTGTTGGTACTTAATTTTGCCCTCATATTTTTATAAAATATTTATAGATATTTTTTTCAAATATTAGTTTTTTGCCAAATTGTTATTACAAGAGTTTCATACAATGATTTTATTTTATTTTTTATAAGCTTTATAAATTAATTTTTGCATTATAATTGGTAAATATTCATTAATACTCCCTTAAATTATTTCTAAGTGATTAACCATTTAAATTAATTATTTATATTTTAGGCATAATTTATAATATTTTACTTAATTTTTACACAACTGTATTTGCATCTTTACACTATTTACACATTATTTATAATAATAGCCTATATTCTACAAATAATTGCATTTATTGCATTATTTAGGTCAAATAGCATTTTATGTTTTCGCAATCTTCAATCACTATTTTAAAAGTATTAAATTGTATAAATAGTATTTTTATATATTTATTAGTTATTTTATTAATTTATTTTTCTTTAATTTTTTTTTAATTCCGGCCCAAAATTAAGCCAATTTCTGGACCAAACAGGCCCAAAAACACCAGGCCCAACCCCTTGACCCACCTACAGACCCAAGCTAAACAACCTCTTTATTCAAACCCGATCGGGATCCGCTTTCTTGATCCGCCCCGCCTTCTTTTGATCCTGGCCGTTAATCTTAAGAGATCAGCGGCCCACAATAAACCTTCCCTTCTCCTTGTATTCCCATAACCCAAACCCTAATCCCATTTTCCTTCACCAGTCGCTTTCAAAGCCTCTGAACCCCTTACCATTCTTTTGTGAAACTCTAACCGCCTCATCACTCAACCACTCTCCGAATCCCGCTAGCAATGGGATCCTCCCATGATTCGCTTACCTTATTTGTATGATCTCGCTACTGGTCACACGTTTGTTGTATTACTTAGGTGCTTGCCTTATTTTAGCAAGTACTATCTTCCAATATCGGATCAAGCTGACTTCAATCTGTGGAATTAGGACGATATTTCATCTATATACATGAGAAAAGGAACGATTCTTGCATTCACCTACTGATTTGCAACCAAGGAACCCTAACTAGGGTTTGAAAATCGATTTCTTTTCTTTGCTGGTTGTTGTACTGTATGCATGCGGTATTTCTTTTCCTTGTTCATGTCTGTGATTTCTTTCCTTGTTTGCTCGCCTGATTAAACTCTATATAAACCCCGTCCCCCAATTCCCTTGGGAGAGACCTTAATCACTACTCTTTCTTTCACTCACTCACTCTGTTACACTCAAATATTCTTTGACAGCATGAAAGCCAAGGCCACCATAGTGCTTTTAACGACTTTCTCCGGTGCAAGCACTACTCGGGGCCCTTCTTGAGGCTCATGTGAACCCTGAAGCACTAGAGATTTAGGGTCCTACTGTCCTCTTTCAATTGCTGTTACTGAATCACTGGTGAGATTCTATGTTTCTCATACTTTTGCTCGTTTATCTTTGCAACTGGTTAGTGTTCTCGACCTTCAAAATTCAAATTACTCCCCTCCTATATGATTATGTCTATCTAAATTTTGTATGCCATTGTTGTTTGAATCTTCATGAAAAGCACGACTCAGTTTCTCTCTTATTTGTGAATTCCCATTGTCCTACTGTTATTACATGTTTCACTATAATTTCATGGTTTAAGTAATTTTTTGTAGTTCTTTGTTTACTAGTCTCAAACCCACTTAAGCCCCAATATGTGTAGTTTGGTTTTAATATATGCAATGACTTGAATGAATTTCGACCTTCTCAGAATAGGGTACTTGCCTGCTAATCTGATTTGCTTGAACCTTACTTCGTATGATCTTACAGTTATGTCTTTCTTAGATTCTTGTGTTGAAACCTTCTTAGAGAAACTGATATCTTCCTAGAATTGTCTTCCTGAACATGCATGCTATTGAGTTTCATGCTCAGTTCTTCATATCTAAGTCACTATCTGCTGCCTTCCATGAATTGTCTCTTGACCATGCTCCCGCTTCAGTTCTATTTATTTAGGTACTTCCCGGAGTTGTTTTCAAGATTGTACTCTCTTTTAAAGCGGTCATTCTAGGGCTTCCCTACTAGAATTGCTATCTTTCATTGTTAGCCTTTTATTGTGTGGCCTCATATGGATTTCCTGTTGAGTCTGGTCTATACGAACTAATGTCCTTTTATAATGAGAAGTCCTATTTGGTTATCTTGTAGAGTCAGATCATCACTATGTTTGCCTTGAACCCCTGTTGATTTCTCTTTGTGATTAAGTTCTAGTTATGCTATGGTGCCCACCCCTGTGATATTGTCACTTTAAACATGCCGAAGCTATCATATGTACCCATTCTATGTGTTCGACATCTCCTATACATCGTGTGTGCCCTTATGTGAAGTTCAAGTGTGTACCTTGTTCTTGGGATGCTTAGAATTCCTTCTCCTACTATTTGTAGTGTTAAGAGTCAAATGTGCATATGCTCCTCTTTAGAATTTGAGTTATCCTAAATGGTTTTGGTTTGCATGAGTTGCCATTCGTGTCTTCATTGGTTGTTATTAGTACTGGTGGGCAAAGACTTGTGTTATTGTTTGGGCCTGGACTGCTGGATCTGATTCTTGGTACTATGGGTTGAAGCACACTGTACCCGCCTGGAATATGGGACTGTTTGAGTTTTAAAGCCTATTTGAAGGCCCAGATGTATCACTGGATTATTTTACATTTATTTTTGGGCCTGTATTATTCTATTTGGTATGTAATAACTTGTAAAAACAAATAATGGGGAAGTTAGTAAAAGGGGGGTTTGGGTACTTTAGTTCTTGCATGAATTGGTAGAAAAGATGCCTATAAGGTCTAAATATTTTATTTGTTATCTTGTTTTGCCATGCTCTATTCCTGTCAACTACTTGTGCATAGACAGCATGCTTACAGGCCATCAACCTCACATATTCACCTAGAGAATGACTAATTCTAATATCGATTATGTCAACAAGACTTGCACTATGTTTAGAAAATATGCCTATAGGATTCAAATCAAATTTAATTGCTACTTGCTTAGCCTGTTTTACTTCTATAGACAACATGCCTATAGGATTCTGCCTGAGTAATTGAGATTTTTTACACTAATTTCTCTCTCAACTGTATGGCTTACTTAGAAATTACGGCCATAGGATCAATGAAACAAACTTGTGCCTATCAACATCTTCACACTTGAAATCGCCTAAGTTTGACCATTTAGTAATCATGCTTATAGGGCTCCATATTGACTATTTCAAATCGCCTATGTTGATGCACTCTTTAATCATGTTGCCCGCTAGAAATCATGACTATAGGATTAAATACAACTGAGAATCAGCACTACTCAACCGCTCGGTCTTAAATCGTCTAAGTTTAATCATCAAGAAATCATGCCTTCAGGATATAAACAATGTAACATGTCCACCAATTGTTCATATACCAATTCCAGATGTGCTCACTCATAACTGATCATCCACTCACTCATAACTGATCATCCACTCACTCACCAAGTAATCCTGCCTTAGGCATAATTAGTTCGCATAGATATTGCTCGTTTACTTGACCACGCTGACGCTGTCTGAAATATGTGCATATGAGTTTATGTCTGGAGGTAAACTTGAGACTCCTTTGTACTACTTGCATCATATGTGAAGTTCTATTTGTTTCAATTAACGACACCTAGTTTTTTCATTTTTTTAGTAGCCTAGATGGAGTTTAGAACCACTCGTATAGTAGTCCAAAGCCTACATAGGCATGGGACAAGTAGGCACATATAGGACGCGGCTTAGAATTGAACCAGTGCACTTTAAGTAAGCAACTTTAAAGATAGTAATCGGGTAGCAGGAGATGATAGTCTGTGCTCACTGAATAATATGAGCAACCCTTGTACTTTAAGGGGTTGTGAAGTATTATTTATGTTGCACGGGGTGATCCTTTAGGATAAAAAATTTAGGACCCCCTCCCCCATGTGTAATTATTCCATGTATACTCACTTGTTGAGAAACATAGATTCGACTAAGTTATTTCATGTAACCTCCAAAGAGTTGTACCAACTAGTTTACTAATGGAAGAATTATGCTTCTTTTTAACTACCTCCTTTAAATTACTTATGAATGAGTTTCGTAGTTAATTGCTTCACCCCTGATCAGCTAATCAACCATTTAGATTCCTTATTCCCGTATCTTGCATGGTCACCTAGAGTAATTATCCATAATTCGGTAATCCCCACATAGCTTTAAAATTTGGCCGGGAATCACAATTGTGGACAACAAAGAGTGCCTAATACCTTCTCTTTGAGGTAGTTTGAGCCCTTACCCGATCTTTGGTAACACAGACTAGTTAAAACGGAGTTATCTGCAAATCGGTGTCCTAACGCACTATAAAAATCATTAGGTGGCGACTCTTCTCTTTTAATACCCATTAAAAAGAGTTGTCACATGTCGAAACCCACTTTCACGAGAAAACGGGCGCGACAACATGGCGACTCAGCTGAGGATTTACTTAGGCTCTTACCATAAATAATCTGCTTGTGTGGATTACTGAATTACTTGTTTTACTTCTTGCATGTACGTCCCCTCTTCTCATCCCTTTATTTGCTCAAAATTGTTACATCATTAACCTCCCTTCCCCATCTCCTTTAATTGCTTCATTTAATTATGTTTTTGATTTTTTTTTTTTGTGAATTATTCTAACTTTTTCCTTTGTCTTTTCTTTTCTATTGTTCTCTCGCTTTGACTATGTGTTATCGTTTTTGCATAAGCACGTTTTTGACATCATGCTCCACTCATGCCAATTATTAACATAACCGGTGCTTGATGAGTGTCCGCGCTTTTCGCAAAGACCCTTGTCAAATCAGAAAGGCTTATTAGTGGTAGACTAATCGATCAGCAGTGTAGTTGACGGTCCCGTGCCTTTCTCTCTCAAGTAGTCCACTTGAGAGTATCAGTCTAGACCCTTCTAGAAACCTACTCCGATTGAAAAATTGCATGCATCATGTTAAAACCTAGGATGGATTAAACGTCCATGGCGTATTAATCCGTTTAGATAAGCGCTGTCCAAAGTCCAATGGGATCTCTACAATCCTGAGAGACGCATTAATGCTATTTGCATTACTTGGAGAAAATGTGCCAACGTGTTGACTGTTATCGCATAATTAATCAAATTAGGAGGGGGAAGGTCTAACTCTTTTGTTTGATGCAGAAAATGAGGCACGAAATTTCTAAGTTCGGCATGGGCCAGAACATCCCACCTTTGTTGATTGATTGGTGGAACAACCTCGCACCGTGCAATAGGAAAGGTAACGGGTAATTTACCATCCTTGATGGACATCCGCCCAAGCAGAGAACTATTTGAGGCAACCGCTATGTTTTGGGATGAAAAGAGGGCCTTCTTTCGGTTTGGGAACATGGAAATGACTCCCTTTTTGTAAGAAATTGGAGGCTTCAAAAAACTTCCATGGGATAGTCCGGGTTTGTTGTTACCGAAAAATCGTAAACCTCGCGGTTTTCTAGAAATGGTTGGGTTCAAGAAGAATGATGAGTTGGGTTATTTGAAGGAGTCCTACATTCCTTTTGACATTCTCTACGAACGGTATGGAGATAGCAAATCATATCGTTTGTATCATGAGAAATTGGCCATCACCTCCGTTGGATAAGTTCACTGTCGAGTTTATGTCTTCATAGACTGCTTCCTAGGTTTGCTGATTTTTCCAATGCAAGGAGGAAAAATTTCACACTCGTTTAGCCATGGTTGCCTGGACCATGATGGAAGGAATCGAGGGACAAAACTACACTACTGTTCCTATGATACTAGCTGAGATGTATCGAGCCTTGGACCGATGCAAGCATGGGGGTGGGTATTTTGAGGGGTGCACTCTTCTGCTGCATGTTTGGTTGTTAGAACATCTTCAAAGAGGAGACTACCGTCAAGAGTTCCTTCATAGGCCATTGAATGATTACATCTCTAGTCATCATCCAAAGAAGATGACATTCGCTCCTGATAGATTTGCAAGCCTGCAAATGCTGAAGGATGGGTATGCCTTTTCAGCAATCTGACTGACGAACAGATACACTGGATGTTCGAGTGGTTTCCCAGCAAAGAATTTATAATCCGGTCTAAGAAGGCCACTCATTTGGTGTTGATCGGACTGCGTGGTGTTTACCCATATGCCCCTATCAAGGTAATGAAATAGGTTGGAAGGAAACACGTTATACCCCAGGTGCCCAATATGACTCAGTACAAGGCAGACGTCAAAGGGGATGTCATTCCTTTCAAGTTCAAAGCTCAGCACAGGTAGAATCAAAAGCTCATTGTAGATAGAGAGACTATAGAGCCCAACAGGTATCACGCTGGACATATGTACTACTACCTGTTGTGGTTAGAGGATGACATAAACGGGGATGTCAAATCATGAATCAAGCTGAAAGGAAGGATCATAGACGAAGAGGCCAGGGCTCAGGTAAAGTACAAGAGGCTGCGCCAAGTGGGTCTTCTAATTTGAGGCTAAACACATGGAAAATCATAAGACAGACATGTAAGTAATAAGGGAATGGAAGGAGATCGTGAACAAGTCGACATAAAGGTTGGAGTACTTAGAGAAAGGGTTGATGGAGTTGGAAGAAAAGATGAGGAAGAGGCTCTAGGACTACCAGGGTATGGGCTACGACAAAGGAGGAAAGCTGGCAATGGCTTACTTGTTGCTCGACATGCACGACCTTGGGTATGTGATCGATGGAGCCAAGAAGGCAAGGCATGGAAAAGGTCCATCTGGGACCAAGTAGAATAGGAAGAATTTTCTTTTATCGTTTTATAGTTAGATTCCGTTTAGATTCAATGTAATAAGGCTTTGTGCCATTAGTAACTCTATATTATTATTTTGATTTAGTAAAAGATTGGTTTGATTTATTTTCACATTAATGGGATGAAGCAACATTTGCATAGAATTTCTCCAAGTTTATTTGTCGCTTAGGCCTACCTCGGGCTTAACGAGATCGGCCAAATTAGGACGCGAACCATTGCATGCCTTATTTGCTATTTGTTTAAATACTGCAAAACTTTTCTATTTTGTCTTACTGACTCAGCTACCTTTTATTTTTCTTTTTTTTTGATTATTCCCATTCCTAAAGGTTGGTTTGTGCATTCTGGCAACATCAACATACCACACCAGATCTAGAGGTCCTCCACCTTCCCCCCTCCTAACGATATCAAAAGCAAGGGTAAAGGAAAGATGGACAATTTGAGTGGCAACAAGAAAGACAATGCTCCTATGGCAGAGAATGTGGAGACTTCGGATGGAAGAAGTACACTGGGCCGAACGAACTGGTTATGCAGTTAGAGCAGAAGAGTTTGGAGTTATAGGGCGAGCTCGAGCAGGTCCGCAACCTCGCTAACCTCTCCCTCACCTTAAACATCCCCAACATCAATCTCCAGAACACCACCACTCAAAATCAGACACAACCCTAGAATCCACAACCGCAAAACTCACAACCCCAAGCTCCACAAATCCCCCTACTACACAACAATACAACAACCCCACACCCTACAAAATCTAAACCCTCCACCACTACAAGCTCCTCAGCAACACCACCATAATACGACCCAATATCCGCAAACTGCCACCTACCCCACTCCTCAAAATGTACCACAACCTACCCACGATCAATATCAGGCATCCGTCAACGATCATCCATACACTTAAGTCCCTGGAACTCACCAAAGCAACCCCATATACATGGAAACTCTACTATACACCCCACAACAAACACTATACACGCCCGAACCTACCGAGAAGGACCTGCTCATCAGGAATATGGCTGAAGAGTTAAAAAGGTTATCTAGAAGGGTCCAGAGTATTGAGGGAGGAAAAGGTATCAAAGGTTTGAATTATGAAGATTTGTGTATCCAACCGGATGTGGAGCTACCTGAAGGTTACAAACCCCCGAAGTTTGAAATGTTTGGTGGCACCAGTGGTCCCAAGGAAAGTACTACATCCGACTTTATGGACAGACTCAAGTTTAATACGGAGAATACACCGGATGCTTTCTATATCAAGAATCTTAAGAAGAACCCCACGGAGACCTTTTGAGAGTATGCCACCCGTTGAAGATCAGAAGCTGCTAAGGTGAGGCCGCCGCTGTAAGAAGAACAAATGAATAAGTTCTTCGTCCGAGCTTGGGACTCACAATACTATGAAAGGTTATTGGTCATAGAGAATCACGAGTTCCCTGACATCATCAAATTGGGAGAAAGAAATGAAGAGGGTATCAAGAGCAGAATGGTTACCAATTTCGAAGCTCTGCAAGCCGCTAACAAAGCTTTACAATCTGGAGGTACTTCTAAGAAGAAAGAAGCGGGTGCCTTGATGGTAGCCCAAAGGCCGAAGTCTCTCCTGACCTATCAAACACCCCCACCAATATATCATCCCTCATCCCCAAAATACCATTATCCTTCTACCACCTACCATACCTAAAACACCCAGCCAACTTTCTATCACTTATCCCCACATGTCTGTCAGAACTACCCTAAACCCCGACTCAACTTTGACTGCAGGGCTCCCAGACAATACACCCCTCTCGTTGAGCCAATAGCCTAATTGTACGAGAGACTGAAGGCTGCCGGTTATGTCACTCCCATCCCTGTAGCCATGATTGGAAACCCCTCTCAATGGGTTAATCCCAACAAAACTTGAGCCTATCACTCTGGCATGAAGGGTCATACTATTGAGGAATGTCGCATGTTGAAAGACAAGATTCAGACATTGATTGACACTAAGGTAATACAGGCAAAATAATCTGCACCTAATTTCTACAACAACCCCCTTCCTGACCATAGAAGTGAGGAAGTAAACATGATTGAGACTGATAAATAATGGGACCAGGAAGGTTCCATCGGTCGGATTCGAGAAGGAGACACCGCTATGACTTCCCTTGTTACACTCTCACCAATTGTGTTGCAAACCAAAGCACCGTTCGTGGTTGTAGTGGCTACATTTAGACCACCGTTCTGTGATGGTACCTCTATCGCCACCCTGCCAATCTGATTCCGTTCCATGGGATAATGGACCAGAGGCATGAGGGAAAGGGAAAGAGGAGATGGAAGAGGTGGGAGTTGCCCAATAATGATTAGAACAGGCAGGGTCTACACACCGAAAAATCTCGCTCAGGGAGGGACAAGTAAGGAGACCGCGCCAAAACCATATGTTGTAGAAATAGGTATTGGTGATCTTTGGAGAAAGGTAAAAGCGAAAGAGTATTCTGTTGTCTATCACCTAAACAAAACACCTGCCCAAATATCTATCTTGTCATTGTTGCAAAACTCAGCTGCGCACAAGAATGCCTTGATGAAGGTATTAAGCAAAGCCTATGTACTTACTGGCATCACCAGTGGAGAAAAGGCAAATATGGTGGGACAAGTGCTGGAGACACACAACATCACCTTCCACGAAGATGAGTTGCCACTGGAAGGTTTGAGTTATAACAAATTAATTGCTTGAGTCTTGATTGATGGGGGTTCGACTCTGAAAGTATGCCCTCTGACCACCCTGAAGAGATTGGTCATAGGCATACCAGAGATACGGTTGGGAAGTATAAACATGAAAGCATTCGATGGGTCCCAAAGAGTTACAATCGAGGAAATTGACTTGAGTTTGAAGGTAGGCCCGACCATGTTTGATGTCGAGTTCTAGGTATTAGATATCTTTACTACCTATAACCTGCTGTTGAGACAACCATGGATACACATGGATGGGGAAGTTGCTTCTACTTTTCATCAGGCTATGAAGTTCGAGAGGAATCATCAGGAGGTAGTTATTCGTGGAGATGGAAACAATCCCATCACTACCAACCAGACCATACTAGTAGTTGAAAATAGAAGGAAGTTGGGACGAGAAACATTCTATAGTATCAAGCGGATAAACATAGTCGAGAAAGGACAATGGTGGAGCAATAAGGTGCTAAGCATGCTGCTTTGGTTGGGGCCAAAAATCAAGGGTTAACAGAACCAATACGACCACGTACTCAGGAGACAACCTTTGGTCTCGGGTACGAATACACTGTGCAATAATATGAGGATTGGTCACCACTATGGCATGATTTCTATTATTCGTTGCCTAAACCCATACCACCGATGTACCAGACATTCCGCAAGGCCGACGTGATTTGGGATTTTAAAGAAGATGAGATCCTAGCTGGCATGAGGAACCTGGTCTTAAACGAAGAATATATGGATTGCAATGTGATCTTGGGGGAAGAGGAAGAAGATTTCACCGTCTAGATGGTAGGAGATGGAGCTGTTCTCAGGAACTGGACTGCTGCACCATCCCGGGCTCATCGAGCACCTGGGTAGCTTTGGCAGAACTGTCATGATTTCCCTTTAAATGGTTTTTTGGAATTTAAGACATTCAGTATTTTATTTTGAAATAAATACTTGAGATATCGAGTCGTGTTTGTTTGATATTTTTAAGTTTAATATTAATGCATTATTTTTTTTGTTTATTAATATTATTATCTTTCTGTATTCTTTTCAGCATAACTATATTCTATCTTGTTAAACCAATTATGACATGAAATGAGATAACGCAACACAGCGAGAGTGATTTGGAAGAATGGGAAAATGACGTAATACCTGAGGAAATTGTCAGGGAAGTAGAGGACTTTGAGAACAAATCAAAGACCAACCTGGAAGAGGCCGAGGTAGTTAATTTGGAGAACTCCGTAATAGTTAATGAAACTCGCATTAGCATTCATCTATCACCATCAAACAAAATAGAGTACATCAGATTTATGAGGAAATATGAGGACATTTTTGCGTGGTCCTATGATGACATGACAAGGTTGAGCACATCTATAGTGGCCCACAAGCTACCTACCAACCTTATGTGCCCACTGGTGAAACAGAAGCTCAGGAAACTCAAGCCAAATATGAGCGTAAAGATAAAAGAGGAGGTTACAAAGCAGATCAAAGCCAAAGTCCTCCGAGTGGTCGAATATCTGAACTGGTTAGCAAACATTATACCTGTCCAAAGAAAGATGGGAAGGTCATGGTGTGCGTTGACTACCGAGATTTGGACAGAGCAAGTCCTAAGGATGATTTTTCACTACCAAACATACACATCTTGATCGATAATTCCGCCAAGCATGACCTCCAATCCTTTGTTGATTGCTTCGCAGGATACCACGAGATACGTATGGACGAAAGGATGCAGAGAAAATGACCATCATTATGCCGTGGGGGGGGGGGG
>MCJB01049574.1:314512-337782 GCA_002018475.1 Nicotiana obtusifolia | reverse complement strand
GGGGGGGGGGGGTGTATTGCTAGAAGATGATGCTGTTTGGTTTGAAGAATACGGGACCAACCTACATGAGGGCCATGACCACTCTCTTTCATGATATGATACACAAGGAAGTAGAAGTTTATGTGGATGAAGTCATCATCAAATCCAAGAAGAGCCCCGATCACAAAGCAAACCTGAGAAAGTTTTTCGACCAACTGCGGAAGTACAACCTGAAGCTGAATCCTGCAAGCGTCAGACATCGAGGCATTGAGCTGGACCTATCAAAGATAAAGCCATTAATGATCTTCCACCACCAAGGGATGAGAAGGACGTAATGAGTTTCTTAGGTCATCTAAACTACATCAACCGTTTCATAGCACAATCGACAGTAATATGTGAACCAATCTTCAAGATGTTGAGAAAGGATCTTGCAACAAGTTGGACTGAGGAGTGTCAAAAGGCCTTCGACAAGATCAAGGAGCATCTGTCCAAACCTCCTATGTTGGTCCCACCGGAGCCTAGGAGACCTCTACTGCTGTACCAATCTGTGTTCGACGGAGCATTTGGATGCGTCATGGTACAACATGATGAGACCGGAAGGAAAGAGCAAGTAATATACTATCCGAGTAAGAAGCTCACGCCCTATGAAGCTCATTAATCTCTATTTGAACGTACCTGTTTTTTTTTGACATGGATAGCCTAGAAGTTGAGGCTTTATTTCTGCGTATATACCACATACCTCATATCAAGAATAGACCCCTTAATATTTCAGAAACCTATGCCTACTGGCATGTTGGCAAAGTGGAAAATATTGCTATGTGAGTTCAACATCATCTATGTGACTCAGAAGGTAGTCAAGGGGCAAGAATTAGCCGATCACCTAGCAGAGAACCCTGTGGGTGGAGAATACGAACCATTGAAGATGTATTTTCAAGATGAGGAAGTGTCTTTCATAGGAGAAGATATCACTAAAGCTTGTGTTGGTTGGAGAATGTTCATTGATGGAGCTGCAAACTTCAAGGGAGTGGGCATTGGAGCTATCCTAGTATCAAAAACCGGCCAACATTATCCGATATCCGCCAAACACAGGTTCCCATGCACCAACAATATAGCTGAATATGAGGCTTGCATTTTGGGACTTAGGTTGGCAATCGATTTGAACGTCCGGAAATTATTGGTAATCGGAGACTCAGACTTGCTAATACATCAGGTTCATGGTGAACGGGCCACCAAGAATACCACGATACTACCGCAATTACACTGTGTACAGGAATTAATCAAGAGGTTCACAAAGATAAAATTCAAGCATGTTCCCAGAATTCAGAATGAGTTCATAGACGCATTGGCCAACCTATCTTCCGTGATACAACATCCAGATATATATTGACCCCATCCCAATAAAGATCCGCAATCTACCTTCCTAATGTGCTCATGTTGAAGAAGAATTTGATGGAAATCCATGGTTTCACAATATCAGGGAGTATCTTGAAAAAGGAGAGTATCCGAAAGGTGCTACACATACTCAAAAGCACACATTACGGAGGTTAGCTAACCATTTCTTTCAGAGCGTAGGAATTCTGTATAGAAGAACTCCCGACTTGGGATTGCTAAGATATGTTGATGCCAAGGAAGCAATTAGGTTGCTCGAAGAGTTACACGCTAGAGCCTGCTCATGCATGGGTTCGTTCTAGCCTAGAAGATATTAAGGGCAGGATATTTTTGGATGACCATGGAAACTGACTGCATCAAGTATGTACAAAAGTGTTATCAGTGTCAGCTACACCCTGATATGATACGAGTACCACCCAATTAACTCAATGTGACGAGTTTGCCTTGGCGTTTCACTACCTAGGGCATAGATGTCATCGGCCTAATCGAGCCTGCTGCTTCCAATGGACACATATTTATATTGGTGGCCATTGATTACTTCACAAAATGGGTCGAAGCCGCATCCTACAAAGCCGTGACAAAGAAGGTCATAGCAGGCTTTGTTCAGGAATGTATTGTTTTTCTATTCGGGGTGCCTGAGTCAATCATTACTGTGAATGCCACAAATCTCAACAGTGACCTGATTAAAACCATGTGCAAAGCATTTAAGATCAAACATCAAAATTCTACCACATATAGGCCACAAATGAATAGAGCCGTAGAAGCCGCCAACAAGAACATTAAGAAGACACTAAGGAAGATGATGGGCAACTACAAATAGTGGCACGAGAAGCTACCATTTGCTCTGCTCGGATAACGCACCATGGTCTGAACGTCAACTAGGGAAACTCGCTATTTATTGGTCTACGGTACTGAGACTGTTATACTTGCCGAGGTAGAAATTCCCTCCCTTAGAATCATACAGGAGGCCGAGCTTAGCGATGCAGAATGGGTGCAAATCTGATATGATCAGTTAGCTCTCATTGATGGTAAAAGGATGAACGTGGTATATCATGTTCAACTTTACCAAAACAGAATAGCGAGGGAATTCAATAAGAAGGTTAGACTGAGGCAATTTATACCGGGGTAACTAGTTCTGAAGCGAATCTTTCCGCATCAGGATGAAGATAAGGTTAAATTCTCACCTAACTAGTGCTGATAGGAGGAGCACTTATACTGGTAGAAATGGATAGAGAGATATGGCCAAACCTATCAATTCGAACACCCTCAAAAGATATTATGTTTGATATTGTATTTGCACTTTCTTTTCAATGTAACATGAACTACGCTGGGCCTGATTCCCGTTTAAGAGAGTATACGTAGGAAGCCTTGTGGGTTCGGTCACATTATAATAAAATCTTCATTCCCCTATGTGGTCGTAAACTGGGGCATGATTTTGAACTTTGTCAGATTTAATGTCATCCCGTCAAGGATCGCCAAAAGGGTATTACCAGAAGTATAGAATTGGGGAAGAATTTTGATGGAATCCTTAAAATTCCAGGATAAGGGCGTCGCAATGTCTCAAAAGCGTGTCAGAGCTGACGATTCGACAAAACTATCTGTCTTATGCATTATCAGGTATTTTAATTAACTACATTCCTTACAACTAATTAATTGCAAATGCATAATTTCAAAACCCCATTTTTTGATAGCCAAATGCTACCCCGGATAGCTCGAGCACAAAGCGTCAAGCCAGAAGCAAGGACAAAACGGGGAATTGAAAGCACGATATGTATATATAGATATTTTAGCACAGTTTCAATGTTAGATTGTTCGCCCTATGTGGCATTCAGGTTATCAGGTTGCTTCTTATGCCCTATTTACAAGTTATGCTTTCATATTACTTTTCATGCCTTACATACCAGTACATTTCATTCGTATTGCTGTCCCTTTTTCCAGGAGTGCCGCATTTCATGCTGCAGGTTCAGGTAGAGGCCTAGATAGACCTCTCTAGTATGATCTTGTTGAATTTTGATATTGGATGGTAAGCTTCGCTTCTTTTGGGCTACTGAGTCAAAGTTTTCATGCTGTGTCATATGTATATACAGATGAAGGGTAGGCGCGACCCTGTCTCGACCATATGACATTTGTGTTGATCTTAGAGGCTTATAGACCTAGTTGGATTGTCTAGATGTTGTGTATGGCCTTGTGGGCTTTGTTATTGGTCTGTTGACCTGTGTTGTGGCCTTGATTGCATTGTATATATGTATATATATTTTGGGTGTCTAACCCCTTCAGATTGAGATGTCTAGATGACATTCCATTTATATAGATTGTGGCCTTGTCAACCCTCTATGTATGTTGATTGTATCTCTACAGATTATATTTTGTTGAGGCCTTGTCGGTCGAAGTTTCTATGTGTTCAGGTGACTAGTTTCAGAGTGGTATGCTCGGGAAAGTGAGGCACCGAGTGCCGGTCACACCTCCCTCCCCCAATGTCGGGGTGTAACATAAGTATCGAGCCTAACCTCTACGAGGTTGTGATGAGGCTATGACAAGACTCTTACTTTATACATGTAGAGTAAATAAGCAAGAGAAAGAACAGAAATAAATATGAGAAGAAATAAAAGAATCGACTAAAAGAAACCATTCTTAACAACTCAAACAAAGGAGAAACGCCAAAATTTATATCATATTCGTTGTGGCGCACAATCCGATCTAACACAAAAATGTTGCGGCGAGCAAGCCGAGCCCATAGCTATATGATTGTGGTGTGCAACCCAATTCTACTATAACAATGCTATGGCGAGCAACCTGATCCAACATACCATTTCATAGAAATAATACCCAACAAGCAATGAACATGACAAGGTGCATAATATAATGCCAAAGAGAATGAATAAGAATAGTTTATTACGGAAAAGACAAACATAATATTCTAAGCCAATCATACTCATGTGTCTAACCCAAAACATTGCCACTAGCATGTGAATAATGAAGAAAACATACAATCCTACATGGCCTAAGAGAATAACACATGAGATACGAAAGAACATGATTAAAGCTAATTACATCCATATGCATTAGCCCAAGATAATGCATATACGCTCGTCACCATGCATAGACGCCCCCAACACATTTAGCATATAGCAAGTAAAACAATTTGTCACAACCCAAAATCTCACATATCGTGATGGCGCCTATCGCAATACTAGGCAAGCCGACAATCACAAATAACCACGCATCTTTAAATTGAAAACATAATGAAATAAGCTTAATAGTGAAAATCTCATAAATAATTGATAAGAAAATACCGCGACCCAATACAAAATCCCCCAAAATCCGGGTGTCACTGAGTACATGAGCATCTAAATGACAATATAGTGTAACAGCTAAAATAGCAGTCTAGGAAGATAGAGCAGTACTAATAAACTGAAAAGGAGGAGAGTCGAGGCATGCGGACGCCAAGGCAGCTACCTCAATAGCCTCCGAAAAGATGAGGCTCCAAAGCTAGCAACCGCCGTGCCCAGATGTACCTGGATCTACACACAAAGTGTAGAGTATAGTATGAGTACAACTGACCTAATGTACTCAATAAGTAACATTACTAACCTTTGGACTGAAAGCAGCGACCAGCTCATATAGGTATAGTCCAAGTCCAGATAGTAAAAGTAAAAACTTAGAGAGAGATCCAATAATCAGTTTAAGATAGTTCAGAAATGTAGACATGCTTTCAAGTTTAATAATTTAAGTTCAACACGGATAAAATATGCCAAGTGTGACTGATATGAGGAATGTTACATCTCTATTTCTACATGTCAAATATGCATGTTAACTGGGTGGAAATTCAATAAGGAAACAATATTATTGAATAAAAATGATCAGAAGTGACTTATCTCAAGAAACCTCTCGAAATGCCTCTCAAAAATTGCCTTAGCCCGAGCTTGAAATGTCCAAAAATGATAAAATCACGAATCCTCGAATTATTATAATCTTCCCAGTGCTTTCGCTTCTGCGGATTTTCCATCGCATCTGCTATCCAGGACCTCTAGCCCACTTCCGCACATGCGGTCTCTCATGTGTAGATGCGCATCCGCATCTGTGGATATACTTCTGTACATGCGCCTCCAGGCTTCCTTTCCCAACCTCGTACCTGTGACACCTCTCCGCATCTGCGAGGTGCGGACAACCCTTCGCACCTCGATCACTCCCCAGCTTTGCCCAAACCACACCTACGACCATTCCCTCGCTTCTGTGGTCACGCACCTGCGACCAAAACCCCACAGGTGCGATGACACCAGACACCAGCAGCCCAAATTTCCTCTCAAGTCCAAATTTCAACTCGATTCCCATCCAAATCATTTCGGAGGCCCTCGGAACCTTAACCAAATATACCAACAAGTCCTAAAACCTGATACGAACTAACTCGAGACCTCAAATCACATAAAACAACATCAAAACACGAATCGCACCCCAATTCAAGCCTAACAAAAACTAAGAAACTCCAACTTCTACCGTCGATGCCGAAACCTATCAAATCACGTCCCATTGACCTCAAATTTTGCATACAAGTCATAAATGAGACAACGGACCTACTCCAACTCCCAGAACCAAAATTCGAGTCTGATAACCACAAAGTCAACTCTCGGTCAAACTTCTCAATTTTCAAAACTTCTAATTTTCCAACTTTCGCCATTTAAAGCCTAAATCAACTACGGACCTCCAAATCACTATCCATACGCACTCCTAAGTCCAAACTCATCCAATGGAGCTATTAGAACCATCAAAACTCCATTCTAGAGCCATTTACACATAAGTCAACATCCGGTCAACCTTTTCAACTTAAGCTTCCAACCTTTAGACTATGTGTCTCAAGTCATTCTGAAACATCCTTGGAATCGAACCAACTATCTCGGCAAGTCACATAGCAGCTAATAAGCATAGAATGAGAGGTAAATGGGGGAACAGGGCTATAACACTCGAAACGACCGGCCGGGTTGTTACAAATACCCATTGAATTTTTCACCTAGATTATGTATTTTTAAGGTGGAATTTGAGGAATTTTGGAGTACATATTGGAGAGTAAGATTTAAGGATTTGAGTGACGATTTAGTGTCAGAATTAGGTTATTTAGGTATGGTTGGACTCGTGATTGAATGGGTGTTCGGATTTGGAAAATTTTGTTGGACTCTGAGACGTGGCCCTGGGGTTGACTTTTGAGTTGACTTTTTGACTTTTGTTAAAGAACTTAGCTTTATCATATGGAATTTATTCCTATAGCTTGTGTTGATTGTATTGAGTTGGTTGTGGCTAGATTCAAGTCTTTTGGAGTCCGATTCGCGAGGAAAGTAACACTTCTAAAACTGGTTCTGAGGGTATGAAACTTTGAAATACATATCATGTAGTTGGTGGTGAGGTGACGCACATGCTAGGTGATGGGCGTGTGGGCGTGCACCATAGTAAATGTGACTCGGTTGATTCTGTGGAACTGCGTAGTCATATAATCTTGTTATTATTCATGTATTCTCCTTATGTTAGAGAAATTGAGCTGTGATTCATGTTAGAAATCATGTTTAGGCTATATGTTGGTACTGTCGGGACCCATAGAGGTCATTTGTTGTTGAATTATTTGCTCAATTTGCTATTATGTGCTCAGTCACATCTATCATTTGCATATCATATCACACTCTTCATTGCCATTTATTGTTACATCATATTATCATTGTTTGGGTTGATTGTCATGAGATCTGTGAGCCCGAGAGACTGGGGAGATTGATGATTGAGTGAGGCTGAGAGTCTGATTGTGAGCGATATTTATAGGATCGGGCTGCACGCTGTAGCAGGCTTATTGGTTCATGCCATGATTGGCTTATATTAGCTCTTGGGTAGGATCCGTCCCTTCGGAGTCTGACATAGCAGCAGTGAGCGCAGGTACCTACTGAGTGCGAGTGTCGAGTGCGAATGCCGAGTGATTGAGAGTGCTAAGTGACTGGGAATTCTGAGTGACTGGGAGTACCGAGTGATTAAGCGTGCTGAGTGAGATTGAATACACCAAGAGTATGTATATGACTTTATCACTGTGTTGCATTACAATTTGTGTGTTTTTGAGGTGGAAATTAGGAGTTTGAGGCTAGGGATTTGGAGATTTCAATTTGGGGATTTGAGTAGTGATTTGGTATCGGAATTTGGTAAAGTTGGTATGGTTAGACTCATAGTTGAATGGGCTTCCGGGTTTTGTAACTTTTATTGGATTCTGAGACGTGGGCTCGGGTGTCGAATTTTGAGTTGAGTTTTTTTTGCTATTGATCAAGAATTTAGTATTTTCTTATGGAATTGATTCCTTTAGCTCGTGTTGATTGTATCAAATTTTTTGGGGCTAGATTCGAGGCATTCGGAGGCCGATTCGTGAGGCAAGGGCTTATTGGAATAGGGATTTGTACGATTTGAGGTAAGTAACACTTCTAAACTTGGTTTTGAGGGTATGAAACCCCGGATTACTTGTTATGTGACATGCTAGGTGATGGGCGTGTGGGCGTGCACCATAGGAATTGTGACTTGGTAAATTCCATGGAACTGCATAGTTGAACAATCCCGTCGTTACCCGTATTTTCACCATGTGTTAGAGACGTTGAGCTGCCAGTCATGTTAGAAATCATGCTTAGACTACGTGTTGGTACTGTTGGGGCCCACAGAAATCGTGTTACATGTTGAATTATTTGTTTAATTTGCCATTTTGTAATCAGTCAAAACTATTATTTGCATATTATATATCAGTCTCTGTTGTCCTTTATTGATATTATTCATCATTGTTTGGGCTGATTATCATGAATCTTGTGACCCCGAGAGACTAGAGAGATTGATGGCTGAGTGAGGCCGAGGGTCTGATTGTGAGGATATTTATGGGATCGGGCTGCACGGCGCAACATGTTTATTTGATTCATGATATGATTGGCTTGTTATAGCGCTTGTCCTGGAACTGCTCCTCCGGAATCTGCACATCCACAGTGCCGCAGGTACCTAGTGAGTGCGAGTGCGAGTGCGAGTGCGGAGCGATTGGTAGAATTGAGTAGCTATGAGGATGGAGTGACTGTGAGGATGGAGTCAATGGGAGGACTGGGTGACTAATACTTCGAGAGTATGCATGTGATTTCATTACTATTTTTATACTTCAATTGGCATATATGATTGTCATGTAGATACCGACATGCACCATGTCTTGTTTCAATTGAACTTGACATGATTTCACCTATTTGGCTTTAACTGTTAAACTTGAAAGCATGCGTATATTTCTGTACTGTAATCTTGTAATTGAACTGTACCTGCGAAGCTCGTCTACTTTCAGCCCAATAGTTAGACTTGTTACTTATTGAGTTGGTTTTACTCACGCTATACCCTGCACTGCGTGAGTAGATCCGGGTGTATCCGGACACGGTGGTTGCTGATTCTCAGAGTTTAGTGTCGTTCAGAGATATTCGAGGTAGCTGCCTTGGTATCCGCAGACCTTGACTCTCCTCCCCTATCCCTTAGTCTTATTTATTCAGTTTCAGTTTTCTTAGACAATATATCAGACTTGTGTTGCATAGATGCTCATGTATTCAATGATACCCTGGTTTTGGGAACTTCTGTATTGAGTTGTGACGGTTTTATCAGTTTTATGAGATTTTTAATTATTTAAACCTATATCTTAAATTTGAAAGTGTTGGAGTTGTCTGAGTAGTCGGCTTGCCTAGTTCCATGATAGGCACCATCATGACAGGTTGAGTTTTGGGTCGTGACAGTATTCAGTATTACTAAATAAAAATGATCAAAAGTGGCTTACCTCTTGAAATCTCATGAAACCTCTCTCAAATATTTCCTCCAACCGAGCATGCAAAGTCCAAAAAAGAGAAAATAACTCAAACCCTCGATTTTATATTCTACCCGGGCATTTTTGCACATGCGGACTCCCCAGTCGCACTTGTGGCTCCGCTTCTACGGAAAAAATGTCCGCTTCTGTGGAATCCACTTAAGAACCTGACCTGCCGCACCTGCGGCCCAACCATCGCTCCTACGAGACCGCTTTTATGGTCCTCCCATCACATTAGCGCGTCCGCTTTTGTGCATTCCTCTCCGCTTTTACAATCGCTAGCCACCTCAACCAAATGCAGCATTTGCGGAGACTCGTTGCATCTGCAGGCTCGCAGATGTAGAATAATCCCTCGCACCTGCGACCACTGCCCAACTCCTATAAGACCGCACCTGCGACCCCAAGTTCGCATATGTGGTCGCACACCTGCGACCAATCCTTTGCAGGTGCGATGGCAGCAGAGATCAGTAACATCAGGAATTCTTCTAAGTCCAATTTCAGTCCGTTAGCCATCCGAGGCCCCCGGGACCTCAACCAAACATACCAACAAGTCCTAAAACATCATACGAACTCGCTTAAAGCCTCAAATCACATCAAACAACAATTAAACCAAGAAACACACATCGATTCAAGCCTAATGAACTTATGAACTTCTAACTTCCAAAACTAATGCTGAAACATACCAAACAAACTCCAATTGACCTTAAATTTTGCACACAAGTCATAAATGACATAACGGACCTATTCCAACTTATGGAACCCAAATCCAAGCTCGGAAACAACAAAGTCAACTCTCGGTCAAACCTCTCAACTCTCCAAACTTTAACTTTTCCAACTTTCACCAATTCAAGCCAAAATTACCTGGGCTTCCAAATCCATATCCGGAAAAATTCTTAAGTCAAATGTCACTATACGGAGCTATCAGATCCATCAAAGCTCCATTTCGGAGTCATTTATCCATAAGTCAACATCCGGTCAACTCTTTCAACTTACGCGTCTAACTTTGGGACTAAGTGCCCCACTTTATTTCGAAACATCCCCAGAACCAAACCAACCACCTCAGCAGTTACATAACAACTAAGAAACTCATAATAGGAAATAAATGGGAGGACATGACTATAATACTCAAAATAACCGGCCAGGTAGTTACACTCTCCCCCTCTTAAACGAACGTTCGTCCTCGAACAGGTTTAGAATCATACCTGGAGTCTTAAATAGGCGTGGATATCTGCTATGCATCTCCCGCTCGGTCTCCTAAGTAGTTTCCTTGACTGGCTGCCCTCTCTACTGCTCCTTCACTGAAGCTATATTCTTTGACCTCAACTTCCGAACCAGCCGATCCAAAATGGACACCGGCTCCACATCATAAGTCAAATCCCCATCTAACTGAACCGTGTTGAAGTACAAAACATGAGACGGATCGCCAAAATACATTAGGAGCATGGAAACCTAAAAAACACTAGATGAACACTCGATAGACTAGGCGGCAATGCAAGCTTGTAAGCCACCTCTCCAATCCTCTCGAGTACCTCAAAAGGGACAATATACTGAGGGCTCAACTTGCCCTTCTTCCCGAACCTCACAACACCCTTCATGGGCGAATTTCTGAGCAATACCTTCTCCCCCACCATGTAGGCAACATCATGAACCTTCCGATCGGTGTAGCTTCTATGTCTAGACTGTGCCGTGCAAAGTTGATCCTGAATCAACTTAATATTTTCCAAAGCATCCTGAACCAAGTCAGTATCCAATAGCCTAGCCTCACCTAGCTCAAACCAACCAATTGGAGACCGACACCGCCTCCCATACAAGGCCTTATACAGAGCCATCTAAATACTCGATTGGTAGTTGTTGTTGTAGGCAAACTCTGCAAGTGGCAGAAAGTAATCACAAGAACCTCTTAAATACATGACACAAGCGTGTATCATATCCTCCAATATCTGAATGGTGCGCTCGGACTGCCCCGTTCGTCTGAGGGTGGAATGCCGTACTCAACTTAACCCGTGTTCCTAACTCCCGCTGCACTGCTCTCCAAAACTGTGATGTGAACTGCGTGCCCCGATCTGAAATGATAGACACCGGCACACCATGAAAGCGAACAATATTGCGGATATAGATCTCAACCAACCGCTCTGAAGAATAGTCCCAACTAGAATGAAATGCGCAGACTTAGTCAGCCAATCAATAATCACCCAAATAGCATCAAATTTTGTCGAGGTCCATGGGAGCCCAACTACAAAGTCCATGGTGATTCGCTCCCATTTCCACTCCGGAATCTCAAGCCTCTAAAACAAACCGCCCGGTCTCTGGTGCTCGTACTTCACCCCCTGACAATTTAGGCACCGAGCTAGAAACCCTACTATATCTTTCTTCATCCTCCTCCACCAATTGTGCTGCCTCATGTCCTGATACATCTTTACGGCACACAGATGAATAGAATTCCACGACCTATGGGCCTCTTCAAGAATCAACTCATGTATCTACATTGGGCACACAAATGCGACCCTGCATATGCAACACCCGATCATCCCCAATAGAAACCTCCGGCAGCACTGTGTTGAACTGTGTCCTTAAGGACAAGCAAATAGGGGTCATCATACTGATGCTCTCTGATGCGATCATATAAGGAAGACCAAGAAACCACACAAGCTAGAACCCAACTAGGTTCCAAAACATCTAACCTCACAAACTGATTGGCCAAGGCCTGAACATCTGATGCAAATGGTCTTTCACCAACAAGAATAAATGCCAGGCTACCCATACTCACCGCTTTTCTACTCAAGGCATCGGCCAAATTATTGGCCTTCCCGAGATGCTACAAAATGGTTATATCATAGTCCTTTAGTAGCTTCAACCATCTCCAATGCCTCAACTTTAGATCCTTTTGCTTGAACAAGTGCTAAAAACTCCGATGATCTGTAAGTACCTCACATGACAAGCTGTAGAGATAATGCATCCAAATATTCAATGCATGGACGATGGCTACCAATTCTAAATCATGAACAGTGTAGTTCATCTCATGAGGCTTCAACTGGCATGAAGCATAAGCAATCACTCTACCCTCCTGCATCAAGACATACCCAATACCAAATCTGAGAAGCATCACAGTATACTGTATAAGAACCCAATGCTGAAGGCAAAACTAGAACTGGAGCTGTAGTCAAGGCAGTCATGAGCTTTTGAAAGCTCTCCTCACACTCATTCGACCACTAGAATGGAGCACCCTTCTAGGTCAACCTGGTCAAAAGTGCTGTAATGGACGAGGAACCCTCCACGAAGCGAGGATAATATCTAGCCAAGCCGAGGAAACTTCGAATCTCTGCTGAAGACGGTCTAGGCCAACTTTGTACCGCCTCAATCTTCTCCAAATCCACCTTGATTCCCTCATTAGACACCACGTGCCCCAATAACGCCATCGAGTTGAGCCAAAACTCACACTTGGAGAACTTGGCATAAAGCTTCTCCTCCCTCAACCTTTATAGTACAATCCTCAGATGTTGTGCATGCTCTTCCTGACTACGTGAGTACACCAGGATATCATCAATAAATACTATGACAAACGAATTAAGATATGGCTGGAATACACTTTTCATCAGATTCATGAATGCTGTTGGGGCGTTGGTCAGCCTAAAAGACATCGCAACAAACACACAGTGACCATAGCGTGTCATGAATGCCGCCTTCAGAATATCTAAGTCCCGAATCTTCAACTGGTTATACCCAGACCTCAAATCAATCTTAGAGAACACCCTAGCTCCTTGAAGATGGTCAAAGAAGTACCATCCTCTATCTTCAGAACAGAACTGGTGCACCCCAAGGCGATACACTAGGCCTAATGAACCCCTTATCAAGAAGCTCTTGAAGATGCTCTTTCAATTCCTTCAAATCTACTGGTGCCATATGATACGGAGGAATAGCAATGGGCTGAGTGCCTGGCACCAAGTCAATACCAAAATCAATATCCCTGTCGGGTGGCATACCCAACAGGTCTGCAAGAAACACATCCGAAAAGTCTTGCACTACCGAAACATAATCAATAGTAGGAGTATCAACACCAACATCCCTCACAAAAGCCAAATATGACAAACACCCTTTCCAATATAGTCCAGAGAACCTCTCCACTCGATCCTAGGTAACCCCGACATCGCCAACATCACGGTCTTAGCGTGACAATCCAAAATAGCATGACATGGGGACAACCAATCCATACACAGAATCACGTCAAAATCAACCATACTAAGCAATAAGAGATCAACTCTAGTCTCCAATCCCCCAATAGTCACCACACACGACCAATATACATGGTCCACAATAATAGAATCGCCCACCGATGTAGATACATTAATAGGAGAAACTAACGACTCACGGGGCATATCCTGATAATAAGAAAAATATGATGATACATACGAATAAGTGGAACTAAGTCAAATAATATAGAAGCATCCCTGTGGCATATAGAGACAGTACCTGTGATACTACGTCTGAAGCAACGGCCTCTAGCCAGGCTAGAAGAGCATAGCATTGAGCCTGACTGCCACCGGATCAACCTCCCCTCCTAGGGAGACCTTTAGCTGCCTGTGCTCCACCCCAAGCTGGGTGGGTGGGTGGTGAAGTAACTAGTGCGGAAGTCATAACCTAACCCTTCTACTGAACTGGACCGCCAAAGCAACGGGGACGCTACCTCTACACATGTCCAAACTCCCCACACTCAAAGAAACACCCAGATGGTGGTGGGCACTAAATCGGACCTCGAGAACCAGAATAACTACTAGAAGTTATTGAATGGGTGTTTGGATTTGTAAATTTTGTTGGATTTTGAGACTTGAGCTTGGGGTTGACATTTGAGTTGACTTTTGTTAAAGAACTTATCTTTATCATATGAAATAGATTCCTATAGCTTGTGTTGATTGTATCGAGTTTTTCATGGCTAGATTCGAGTGATTTGGAGGCCGATTCGCGAGGCAAGGGCTTGTTGATGTAGAGATTTGAGCAGTTTGAGGTAAGTAACAATTCTAAACTTGGAACTGAGGGGATAAATCCTTGAAATTCATGTTATGTGGTTGGTATTGATGTGACACACATGCTAAGTGACGGGGCGTGTGGGTGTGCACCGTAGAAAATGTGACTCGATTGATTCCGTGGAATTGTGTAGTCATCTAATCTTGTTATTATTCATGTATTATCATTGTGTTTGAAAAATTGAGCCGTGATTCATGTTAGAAATCATGTTTACGCTATTTGCTGGTATGGACGGGACCCACAGAGGTCATTTGTTGTTGAATTATTTGCTCAATTTGCAATTATGTACTAAGTCACATCTATCATTTGCATATCATATCTCAGTCTCCGTTTCCATTTATTGTTACATCATATTATCATTGTTTGGGCTGCTTATCATAAGATCTGTGAGCCTGAGAGACTGGGGAGATTGATGACCGAGTGAGACCGAGGGCCTGATTGTGAGTGAAATTTATGGGATCGGGCTGCACACCACAGCACGCTTTATTGATTCATGCCATGATTGGTTTATATTAGCTCTTGGGCAGGATCCACCCCTCCGATGTCAGACATACCAACAGTGAGAGCAAGTACCTACTGAGTGCGAGTGTCGAGTGCGAGTGCTGAGTGATTGAGAGTGCTGAATGACTGGGAGTACTGAGTGACTGGTGAGCGTGCTGAGTGAGATTGAATACTCCAAGAGTATGTATATGACTTTATCACTGTGTTGCATTACAGTTGACATGCATATTTGACATGTAGATATAGAGATGTAACATTCCTCATATCAGTCACACTTGGCATATTTTATCCATGTTGAACTTAAACTGTTAAACTTGAAAGAATGTCTACCAAAGCTATAAAGTTAATTTTTGTTCTTTAATTACTATTCAAAGTGTTCTCAACTGCTTGTTTATTTAGTTGCTACCGAGCCCGATTCGAGGGCTTGAACGGAACCAACTCTCAATGTCTATCATGAAACTAGGCCTAATCATCCGCCGAGTTTGGTTTGATCGTTTTATTTTCCTTCAATTCAATTGCTTGCTATTCTTAGATCATTCGTGTTAAATTAAATCATGTATCCTTTAAACCACGTATAAATTCAATTGTTACTCATTTTAAGGGAAAACAGTTTGGCGCCCACCGTGGGGCTAAGGATAATAGTGGTGATTTAATACGAATCTCCATAACACACCCTATTTTACACTTGTCCTTTGCAGTTTGATTTTAGGTCTATTTAAAATGTCAAATTCTCAGTCTGTTCACTTGAACGTTGACGCCGAGTCAGGACATCACAGTGAAAGCAATAACGTGGTACCAAGAAGTGACATACCCCCTATTGATCCTAATGGTTTCCTATTCGATATCCTAGTCGACTCCAACTAACAAGTTGCCATCAACATCAACCTACCAACTGATCCCAAAAATAGCATTCGTTTGAGCACCCTGACCGTAAGCTTGAGAAGCTCCCGAAGGGGAAAGTGATGGAGTAAGCTTACGATTGATTTTTGAAATGCTCCAAGCTCAGCACGTGGCAATATCACAGCTGCAGAGTGAAAATCAGGCACAGAACACGGCCGAAGTAGAGCGGGTTAGGGAAATCGTTCGAAGAGATGAACAGATTGTTACAGCACTAGATGAGTTCGGAGGCGGAGAGACTTCTAAGGTGATGAAAATGCTCGAAGCACTAGCGAAACGGATGGAGTCTGGCAAAAAGAAGATAGAGGCAAATGACAACAAGGTGGAGACTTATAATTCAATGGTAGACCAGAACCTGAGAGCACCTCCAATATTGAAAGGACCAGATTGCAAAAAGTTCATTCAGAAACCTTTCCCCCGAGCGCGACACTAAAGCCAATTTCGAAGAGGTTCCGAATGCCCGATATTCCAAAGTATAGCGGGACCACAAATCCAAACGAGCATGTAATCTCCTACATGTGCGCAACAAAAGGCAATGACCTAGAGGACAATGAGAGTGAATTGGTGTTGCTAAAGAAATTTGAGGAAACCTTGTCCAAAGGAGCAGTGATATGATACAATAACTTACCTCTGAATTCAATTGATTCATTTGCTATGCTTGCATATGCCTTCGTTAAAGCCCATGCAAGCACTATCAAGGACGAGACGGGGAAATCAGACTTCTTCAAAGTCAAGAAAAGGCACAACGAGATGCTTAGGGAGTTCGTGTCGAGGTCCTATATGGAACGGTTGTAGATGATTGGGCCGTTCAGGCATTTACTCAAGGGATCAACCCCCGAAGTTCCATTGCTTCTCAACAATTGAAGCAAAACTTGATGGAGTACCCGGTGGTCACTTGGGCCGATGTTCACAACAGATACCAATCAAAGATCAGAGTCGAGGACAATCAGCTAAGGGCCCTCTCAAGGTCTGTTTACCCCAATAGATTGAATGACACGTCTAAAAGAATTGTGGATCAGGATCCAAGGCCGACTTGAGATTGGTATCAGCCATATAGCTTGGATAAAAGGGGAAACGGACCTGATTGTCACTCGACTAGGAACGACAGGAGAAGCGACCAAGGTCCTAGAAATCGAGGTCAAATTAGGAAGAACGGTTTTGATAGACCACTTGGGAGCAAAGAAGCCCCAAGACTATTGGAATATAACTTCAGCGTTGACGCAGCGAGTGTAGTATCGGCCATCGGCCACATCAAAGAAACCAAGTGGCAAAGGCCACTCTAGTCTGATCCCCCGCAAATGATGACAACTTGATATGTAAATACCACGCTACTCACGGTCATAGGACCGAGGATTTTCAACAGCTAAGGGAAGAAGTGGCTTGTCTATTCAACAATGGACAACTTTGGGAATTCCTAAGTGATCGAGCCAAAAATCATTTCAAAAACAGGGAAGCCAAAAAACCAACTGAGCAATAAGAACCTCAACAAGTGATTAACATGTTCGTTGGGGGAGTAGATGACCCATAAGGGCTTATGATTAAACACACCAAAGTTTCTATCATAAGGGGAAAATGCACTTGGGACTACGTTCTGAAGGGGTCCATCTCGTTCACCGACGAGGATGCCGAGGGCATCATCCAGCCTCACAATGATGCATTGGTAATATTTGTACTTATCAATAAATCTCGAGTTAAGCTTGTGTTGATTGATCCAGGTAGCTCGGCCAACATCATCTGAAGGAGAGTCATAGAACAACTGGGGTTATTAGACCAAATCGTACCGGCAATACGAGTATTCAACAGGTTCAACATAGCATGCGAAATAATAAAGGGCGAAATAACCCTACCGGTAAACACTATTGGGACCACCCAGGAAACAAAATTTTATGTAATTGAGGGGGAATAAGATATAATGCCTTGTTCGGGAGGCCATGGGTCCACAACATGAGAGCGATGCTTTTGACCTTGCATCAGGCGTTGAAATTTTCCCACCCCAAGAGAAATCAAAACAGCTTACGGGGAACAACCGGCCCCAAAGGAGATGTTTGTTATCGAGGAGGTGATCTCGGTGCCCGCGATCACAACATTGAAAGGTGAGGAACTAGTTGAAGAGAAAGGCACCAGATAGCAATCATCGGTCCCGACCCCAACCGGGTCGGAGAAATAGAGGGAACACTCAACGAACGAGGAAGATGATTTTGGGGTCCCGAGATCCTTCATAGCACCCTATGATACCGATTCCACCAAATCAACAATTGAGGAATTGAAGCAGGTCATACTGATTGAGTATCTACCGGATAGAAAGGTATACCTTGGCACATAACCCCCGAGTTCAGGAGAAAACTTATTAATTTCCTTAAAGCTAACGCCAGTTGTTTTACCTGGTCCCACTTAGATATGACAGGATCCCACTAGAGGTGACAACTCACAAATTAAGCTTGGATCCATAATTCCACCCTGTCAAATAGAAGAGAAGGCCGCAATCCGAAATCAAACACGCATTAATCAAAGACGAGGTATATAAACTTCTCAAAGTATGTTCTATTCGGGAAGTTAAATATGCGGATTGGCTACCGGACGTCGTGATCATCCTATAAAAGGAAACTAACGCAGAATGTATGTAGATTATAAGGACTTGAACAAGGCATGCCTGAAGGATTTGTTTCCTTTTTCTAACATCAACCGAATGATCAATGCACATGCCGGGAACGAGACGTTGAGTTTTCTTGATGCCTATTCCAGGTACAACCAAATACGGATGGACCCAGGTGATCAAGAGAATATTTCTTTTATAACTCAATTTGCCACCTATTGTTATAACGTAATGTCGTTTGGGTTAAAAAAAGCTAGTGCCGCGTATGAACGCCTTTTTAACTGAATGTTTGAGCAACAAATAGGCAAATCAATGGAGGTTTATATTGATGATATGTTAGTTAAGTCCCTACGAATAGAGGACCATTTGAAGCATTTGCAGGAAACCCTTAACATACTGAGATAATACACCATGAAGCTGAACCTAAAGAAGTGTGCCTTCGGAGTCGGTTCGAGCAAGTTCCTCGATTTCATGGTGTCTGACTGGGGAATAGATATCAGCCCAGACAAGATAAAATCCATAGACAATTCACCGTAGTTGACAATGTCAAGGCGTTACAAAGGTTGACCAGGCAGATAGCCGCATTGGGCCGATTTATTTTGAGGTCATCGGACAAAAGCCACCAATTTTTCTCATTACTAAAGAAGATGAATGACTTCTCTTGGACCCCGGAATGTCACCTGGCTTTGGAAGAACTCAAACGATACCAATCAAGACCTCCTTTTTTGCAAACCCCGAAGGCAACCGAGCAGTTATACCACTACTTGGTGGTCTCTGAGGTAGTGGTAAGTGGCGTCCTGGTCAGCGAAGAAGAAGCTACGCAGTTTCCTATCTGTTATGTTAATAGGACCTAGGAGATGCCGAAACAAGGTATTCACACTTAGAGAATTTAGTGATCGCCTTATTTAGCGCATCTAAGAAACTAAAATCGTACTTTCAATGTCACCCCATATGTGTCGTAACCTGGTACCCCGCTAAGAAATGTTATGCATAAACCCGAGCTCTCGAGTCAACTGCCCAAATGGGTTGTAGGGGTTAGCTAGTACAATATTGAGTACAAACCCCGAACTGATATAAAATCTTAGATTTTGGTAGACTTCATGGACGATTTTACCCCGGCCTTGATCCCCAATGTCGAGAAAGAACCACTGCTCGCCTCAGGAACTAGCCTAGGGGTTTGGACCCTATTCACGGATGGTGCTTCTAACGCGAAAGGGTCTAAGTTGGGAATCATATTAAAACTACCTACAGGTAATGTAATAAGGTAATCTATTAGAACTATGAAACTGACTAACTACGAAGTCGAATATGAGGCTATGATTACAGGTCTAGATTTAGCTAAGAGCCTGGAGCTAAGGTGATTGAAGTGAAGTGTGACTCCCTCCTCATTGTTAACCAAGTCAATAGAACATTTGAAGTAAAAGAGGACCGGATGCAGATATACTTGGATATGTTGCAAGTGACATTACACTAGTTCAAGGAATGGACACTATAGCATGTACCCCAAGATCAAAATAACGAGGTCGATGTGTTGGCTAATCTAGGGTCTTCAGTCGACTCTGGTGAGTTCAATTCCGGAGCTGTGGTGCAATTGATGAACTCAGTGATAGAGGAAGGTCACGCCGAGGTAAACTGAACAAGCTTAACCTGGGATTGGAGAAACAGATACATACACTACCTTCGGAAGGGGAAATTGCCATCGGATCCCAAAAATCAAGGGCCCTACGTACTAATGCTGCCAGGTTTAGCTTGGTTGGAGGAAAATTATACCAAAGATAATTTTTTGGACCGTTAGCAAGGTGCTTGGGTCCTGGGGAGACCGACTACGTGATGAGGGAAGTACATGAGGGTATTTGTGGAAACCATTCAGGAGTAAAGCCCTTGGTTCGAAAATTGATCACAGCCAATTATTATCGGAACGAGATGGAAAAGGATGCGAAAGACTTCGTTCAAAAGTGTAACGAATGTTAGAGGTATGCCCTGATAATCTACCAACCAGGGGAGGTGCTTCACCCGGTCCTTTCCCCTTGCCTGTTCATGAAATAGGGAATGGACATCGTCCGTCGCTTGTAGTGGGCACCTGACAAAGCCCAATACATCTTACTTATGATCAATTACTTCTCCAAATGAGTCGAACCACAGGCTTTCGAGAAACTTAGGGAAAAGGAAGTCATTGACATCATATGGGACCATATAATATGTCGGTTCAGGATACCGGCCGAGATCATGTGCGACAATAGGAGGTAGTTCATCGGTGGCAAGGCTAATATGTTTTTCGAAGACCACAAAATAAAAAAGATTTTATCGGCACCCTATCACCCAAGTGGGAACGGTCAAGTAGAGTCAACAAATAAAACTATAATAAAGAATCTAAAGAAGGTTGACCGACTCAAAATGAAGTTGGAAAGAACTTTTGTCCGAGGTCTTATAGGCATATCGAATAATTTCGAAGTCAAGCACCGGTGAAACACCATTCTCTCTAGTCTACGGCGCAGAAGCTTTAATTCCGGTAGAGGTAGGAGAATCTAGCCGAAGGTTCCAATATGCTAAGGAGACATCAAATGACGAGGCCATGGCTACGAGCTTAAATTTAGCATACGAAAGGCGAGAAGCTGCCCTAGTCCGCTTAGCGGCCCAAAAGTAATTAATGGGGAGACATTAAAATCGAAGGGCAAACCTTCAACATTTCCAGGTCGGTGACTTGGTACTTAGGAGATTACACTGCATACCAAGAACTCAAATGATGGGAAACTAGGCCCAAACTAGTGAGGACCGTACTGAGTCACTAGGAAAGGGTCATAGTAGCTCGAGTCCGGAAAGGAGGTACAACTACCCAACAATTGAATGTAGCACACTTAAAGAGTTATTACTGCTAAGGTATGAACACAATCTTCAATCTTTTTTGTGGTCATCGGAGTCTGACTCTCTGCCCGAACCATCAGCCTGGTATCTCGCTTTGGCCTCGGCTTCAAACTTTTTTGCCTCTTTGATCTCAGCCGCTAGTTAAATCCCCAAGGCATGGATCCCCGCAAAGGTCTCTCTCCGAGACAACTGCTTCACGTAATCGGCCTTCATTATTAAACGGACCTCGACTACCTCCTCATCGCTCTTGTATTGGGCCAACATGTCCTGAACTTCAGAGGCCTTGTTCGATCCCGCCTCCAATTTGGACTTCAGCGCGGTATATTCTTGGCTGGGAGCATCCTATTCTGTAACAGGCGAGTCGAGTTGTGCCTAGAGCTCCTCATTTAGCTGAGACCACTTGTCCGTTTTTTCTTCATCACCTGAAGCTGTAATTTGGTCGATGCCAAATCATCTTTGGTGGAATCCTGCTCCGAGGCCAGGAGATCCATTTTGCTCCTCAACTCTTTGGCTAAGGCTGTGACCTCGTCCATCTCGTACCCAAGATGGTGGATCAAGTCCCTACGAGGTTGTGGCGTTAGCATTTATGCTTAACCTCTCATTATTAATCTCAAACACTCTCACCTTTTCGACCAAAAGGGTGTGTTCCTATTTCACCTTCAAGGCCTCCTTCTAAGCTTTTTCTAGCTTGGCTTGAATGACGGAGTGGTCCCTGAGGACTTCATCTTTTTGCTCACAAAGAAGTTTGTACATGTCCTTTTGCCGGACCTGCTCTCTGAGCTCGAACTTGAGGTGACTCACCTCCATTCGAGACTAGTGAAAGCTCTCATGATGAAGCACCAAGGCCTGAAGCATAAAAAAGACAAAATATTTAAAATTCGCTAAGGCAAAATGAACTCTTTAAAGATGTGATGGGAAAGAAAGTACACCTTGTTCAGCTTCTGTTGTGCCTCCTTGAAGTGGCTCGGCGCATCCACCTCGTTCATCTTTACTTGGTACTCTTCGGCTACCAAGGAACGAAGGTAACAGGCCACACCGACCAGCCTAGATAGCATCCTGGTAGCCGTCGGTACTGTGAAAATGACCGTCTTTTTCCGGCCAGGGCCACGCTCGGGGAGGGGAACTACTTCATGAGCTCTCCAGGTGGCCAAAATCAAAGTTCTTCTAGTAAGCCAATGTATTTGCCTTCGAAGAAAAAGTTAAGGGCTTCATCCGCGGCCCGCACGCATCTGTCGGCTTTTCTGTAATGGCCTGAGCGTCAACAAAAAGATGCTCCATGTGAGACGGTGACTCCCGGAGGTCAATGACGTCGGTGGCCTCCCTCAAAACTGGAGTAGCTTCTCGAGGGGAAGTGGCCATAGGTTCTTCCTTGGGCTCCCCAGCTGGGGAGTGTTTGGCCTCACAGGCGGCCAGCTCTTGTGTAGTATCGTCTGGCTCTGTGACGACAAATTCCATGTCATCACCTACGGGGTAGTCCCTGAGCTGGTAGAAAAATCACGGCCCAGGACCCTGGCCTGAGTACTCTTCTTCATACTCTTCCTAACCCTGACTAAGATCTTCTTCTTCTTGGCCTCTAGGGAGCGTCCGAGAGGTCAGGGACCTTTTGTTCTTTCTTTTTTTCTCCTCCTTCATCGCAGCAACCACGACAGTAGGTTGCACCTAAACGGAGGGTCTTTCGAATGGGGATGAGGCCACGGCCTCGGCAATTGCCTAAAGCTCGGTGGCCTTGGGCAAACCTTTGAAAAGGAAGAACATAGTCAAAATGATGAAAAATTAAGAATGACTTAGCGGAAAATTCAATCAGGAGAAAGACGACACACACCGTGGGAACGAACCTCCCATCTGCCTTTAGAAAGTTTTTGCCACTCGCGCTCGGAGTATATCAATTGTTTGCAGATACCCTTGACTCACTTCCTAAAATAGGGGACTGCATTGGAGACTCGGGCAATAGCTGCATATCAGGGAAGAGGGGTAATGAGGAAGAAGAGTAAATTCAAAAGGTCTTTTTGACAACTTAAAAGGGGATGAAGTTACGTGTTGAGTTCCACTTCTTTGGGAATGGCAGGAACTCGGGGGGAAGGATATCTTTGGTCTTTATCCAAACAAATCTCCCCTGCCAGCCTCAGTCCCTATCCTCGTCAATGCTCGAGAAGGGAGCGTTCTTTGCCAGTCGAGCAAACATGATTAACCCCCCCCCCCCCCCCC
>MCJB01049574.1:290243-313918 GCA_002018475.1 Nicotiana obtusifolia | reverse complement strand
GGGAAGATTCGGGGGTTGTAGATACGGAGCAGATGGTAGATCATGAACCGGGGCTCCTCCATGTTGTTCGCAAAGTGACGGAGAAGGGTCACGATCCTCCAAAAGGACAGATGGATCTCTTACAAAAGTCGAGGACTACCGTGTCCATCGAGCCGAGCATGAAGGGGTAAGTATAAATGCTTAAGTAACCCTCCACGTGCATTATAATGTCCTCATCAGGACTGGGGATGACTACTTCCTTACCTTCCCACTATTAAACCTCTCAGCGCTGGGAGCGTGTCTTCGATGTTGGAGCAGATATACCTCCACGCCTTCTCACCTCGATCTTCTTGTTTGGAAGCTTTTTCGACAAGTTGTTATCTATGGAGCAACCTCTCGGGATAAAATCTTTAAGAGTTAGTTCCGGGGCTACTACTGGAAGGGTCACTCTTCAGCCGGGGTAGAGGTTGAAGGAACAATATTTTGAGGCACTAAATTTGAGGTGTTCGCCATCATTATCTGGGAATATGAAGGTTGGAAGGATGATATGAAGGTTTGAAGATTGGTATGAAGATTTGAAGGTCTAGCTTGAAGGTTTAAAGGCAAAATATGAAGATTTGAAGATAGAAGATTAAGAAATGAAGATGTGAAGAACAATTTGTGATGATTTGAGGGAAAAATGAGTAAGTAAAAGATTCGAGGGTAACTTAAGAAGGATTGAATCGGAAAGTAAAAAAGTGAAAAAAGAAAACAGGAGCTTTTATAGGAGGGAAATAATGAGTGCGTGACATTTCACATTTGATGCCCACCGAGGATGGTCAACCGGCGGCTGACACGTGTCCGATGTTAGAACGACGCGACTAATGGGACGTTTTGCTAACTTGTCAACTCATTTGTGGCGTAGGGAGGAAGGAACCGGGATAAGTTAATCACTTCTCGTCGTTCCTATAAATCTGTTCTTCGAAAGGTGAGGGGACTATCTATGTACGGGTAAAATTGGGATAAAGATACCCTAGAATTCCCGGTAAAGAAACGAGAGGACAACGCGATCCAATATGACCTTGGGTAAAGCCGAGGGCTCCTCAAGATCAGAGCCCGGGGAGGATGAATGATGCGCCAAGAACCGAACACGGCCAAATATGGGAAGAATCGAGTTCGAAAAAAATAAAGGACTGGGACAAAAGGAAAGATGGTTGGAAAGAACAAAAGACCGGCCGAAATACCTGCCCTTAACCGGGTATCATGGTGCAAATCTTGCCTAGTATCAACGGCCAGAAGAAAAAGATTTTTACCTTTTTCGGACTTGTACTAGGATTGAATCTCCCCTACTATATAAAGGTCAAAACTATTTCATTTTAGGGACAACTGTTGGCACACATACCTATTTCAAAACTATTTCAAAGTGTTCTTCAGCTGCTTGTTTATTTAGTTGCAACCGAGCCCGATTCGAGGGCTTGATCGAAACCAACTCTCAGTGTTGATCATAAAACCAGGCCTAATCATCCACTGCATTGCGTTTGATTGTTTTATTTTCCTTCAATTCAATTACTTGATGTTCTTAGATCATTCATATTAAATTAAATCACGTATCCTTTAAACCGCGTATAAACTCAATTGTTACTCATTTTAAGGGTAAACACTAAGAGTTCTCCATGGTTTCGATCATGGTTTGAGACGGATGTCTTCTACAGACATGGGGAGTTTTTTGCGAGTTGTGATTTTTCTTCCAGATGGGGTCGCGTGAAAGGTTTTTGGCTAATGGAGTGTGTATACTACTTGTGACTCAGGGTTGATAATGAGATTCTCGTATTTTTCACATGATGGCATGACAGATACAGTTCATGGTATGGAATTGATATTACATGTTCAAGGTTGCCATTCAGTTTCGAAGGGGAGGTTATGAGTTCTAGACAGCATGGACGGTTTTAGATGTTTAGAAGAATGCTGGAACTATTTTTTATCACTTAAGAAAGGTGTGCATTTCAGAAAGCACATTGTGTTTCGACTTGTGGATGCTTGACTAGTATTATGGTAATCACATGGTTACTGACTGGTGATGCTCAGATTTTGCTATGTGTCATGGAAGGTTCATGGGAGTATTTCTCATGCAAAGATTGTGTATGAGGGAGGTATCAGTAATTTGATTGGTGGAGTTGAGATCGGATATGGACATTCCTGTATTTCGGAGGTTTAGAGACTAGAAATTCTAAGAGGCAGGCTGTTCCTTGGTTGTGGATGGTGAAGGTATGTAAAGGTTTGACGGCTGGTTGTATGTGTTATGCTTAGGTTACCGTGGACTTTTTGGAAGGTTATTTACCTATTTGTGGATGATTGTGTTGATATGGGAGCCCATTGGTATGCTTAATGAGAATGTGTTTTCTACATCGGATCAGGTTTGTTTACCCGAACAACTAATATTAAGGGGTGTGCCATCGACTAGAGTTGTACATATTTATGTCTTGTTATGTTTCATATGTTACTCTCTTATGCTAAGATAGTTGCGAGACTACTTTACTACTCACACGCATTATATAGTTCTAATTAGGTCTTGGCGAGATGTGAGAAAGATAGCTCTTATGGTGTTGAGTTTCTTATTGCACCTTAGTCATGCTTTTCCTTTTGGTGGTATATTGTGCTATCCATTTCTCTATGGTTGTGGCTAGGCATTTCAAATGTTTGATGTTGATAAACTCGATGGGTATCATGTGGTTGATGATTGTGAGCGTTACGACTCGATGGGTATTTTATGTGGACCGGTATGTTTGGATCGACTTGCACACCGCAGTGGAGTTATGTTAGGATGAGATTTTCTGTGGTCATTTCGTGTGTGTTGCGTCTCCCTTGTGGGATGGATTCATAGTATTGTGTCCTTAGGAAATAGTACCTGTTGGACTTGTCAGATAGTTCTCTCATTAGCTTCTCTTTTTATCATCCGTTATATTCAAGTTTGTGCTTGTTGTGTATGGATTGCGTCATATGTGGCTTTAGGTGGAATTGGGCGTGGCATATTGGTCGAGCAGCTTATAGTGGGTGAAATAAGGAATTGGACCTGAAATTAGAGCAATTGGATTTGGATAAGGTACGTTTGGAAAAATAAAGTCATTAGTTAGCTCAGAAGTTGGCAACGGTCCTTATCGGGCGACAGAGCTCCACGACTTGTTGATTTGGTGTGTGGTTAAGAGTTTCTACATGTTTCTTTTATCATTTGTAGAGTTCTGGAGGTTTCGAACAAGGTTTTTTTAATTTGTTATGAGGTTTGTTACCGGTACCGGGTTTGATAATGAGCAGTTATTATGGTCGGAAGATATCACAATGGGTACATAAGTTCAGTGGAATATCATGTTATTATATCTTGGAATATGGTTATGGCTTGTTTAGACTTATACAATGTATAGATGCAAGAACCAAGTCTCATGGTGGATTCTAGATGTTGGAGATTTGAATTTTAAGGTTTATGGACTAAGGTTGAAGAAATCATCTTCAATTAGGTTGTGTTGACAGGCTTATATGGATTGAGATAATGTGGAATCACCCATGAGTATGTGTATGGTGAGTTTATACAGTGATTTGATGGTTTTGGAATGACTCTTGGCGCATTTGAGGACGAATGTATGTTTGACCATTAGCATTTCGTTCGGTGGTTTGAGGTCTTGGGTAGCTTCATATGATGTATTAAAAAGTTTGTACAAGATTGGATTGGTTCTGGGAAGATTTCGAAGTGTTTGGAACACTTAGTTCCTAACTTGAAGGCTTGAAGTTGAAGAGTTGACCAACATTTGACTTTTGCGTTTTCAGATTGCATTTTGATGGTTCCAATAGATTTCTATGATTTTTTAACTTAGGAGTATGCTCGAATTCATATTCGGATATTTCTAGAAGATTTTGGCCCTATTTGACGAAAGTTAGCAATTTGAAGGTTTAGAAAGTTCATAAGTTTAACCGGGGTTTGATTTCGACGTTATCAGGTTCAGATTATGGTCCCGGGAGTTGGAATAGGTTCATTATATTATTTGGAATTGGTGTGCAAAATTTGGGATCATTCCGAGTCGTTTAGGCATGTTCGGCGTAAGTTTGGAAGTTGGAAATTTGAAATAGTTCATTCACCTTGAATTGGCGTGCAATACGTGGTTTGATGTTATTTTGTGTGATTTGAGGCCTCGAGCTGGTCCATGTCATATTTTGGAATTGGTTGGTGTGATCTGACGGGGTCCCAAAGGCCTCGGGTGTGTTTCGGATGAGTTTCAGACCTTTCTTTCCTGTTTGGAGTTTCTGATTTTCTTATGTTCTGGCGTTCATCACGACCGCGGATGAGGCATCACAATCATGGAGTATATTTTGGTGACTGCTAATGTTTGTCTTCGCGTTTGCGATGGGTGTGTCGCGTTCCCATTGAATAGTGGGCAATGGCCTTCGGGTTTGCGACATGCGCGTTGTATTCGCATTGAGGAAGGTCGGCTGGATAGTTTCATACATTTGGCCATCTCGATCGTGTGTAAGCTATCGCTTTCCCGTAGGCTCAACAGGTTGAAGGAATCGCTTTCACGGAAGGTCTTCGCGTTCGCGAAGAAGGGGCTGTATCTAGGCAAGAGTTTGTCCTTTGCGATCGTGAATTGGGTCCCGCGATGGCGAAGTGTATAACTGGCCAATTATATTAAATACTCTATTTCAAGGGTTTGAGTTATTTTATCATATTTTGTGATTGGGAGCTCAAATTTGGGCAATTTTAATGAGATTTTTTATGATTTGGATTGGGGTAAATGTTCTTGACTCGGATTTGATTATTATTCATGATTTCATCCTTGATTTTAGTATTTGATTGATGAATCTAAGTGACGAAAATTAGGGATTATGGTAAAACTTTTCTAAAGTGAATAATTGGATTTTGAACATTGATACAGAGTTGGATTTGGATGAAACTTGTATGGTTGGACTCGTATTTGAATAAGTTATCAGAATATGTGAGTTTTGTTAGGTTTTAGGGTGTGTGCCGGGGTTAAATTTTTTGTTGACTTTGCATATTTGATTAAAGATTTGACCTTTATTGTTTGAGTTTGATTCCTATGGCATTATTTGATGTTATTGAGTTATTTTTTGCTAGATTTGATGCGTTTGGAGGTTGATTTGATCGAGAAGGTATTTTTAGAGCATTGATTTGGCTTGTTTGAGGTAAGTATCTTATCTAACCTTGTTTAGGGGAATACCCTTAGGATTTAGCCTTAATTGCCTATTTGTGTTATGTGAAAAACGACATGTACATGAGGTGGCGAGCATATACACGGGTGCTATGTGTAGCTTGTGACCGAATTAAACCAAACAGTATTAAAAGGCCTTAATTTGTGAATGTATTATATATGAAACATTTTTCATCACTTTGTGGCTATGTGAACATGATCACTATAATTTTTTTAGTCATAGTAATTCTAACGATCCAACCGGTCATTTTGCGTAATTGCACTCTGTTACCCTTTTTTATGCTTCACACATGTGTGTTCATGATTTTATGACTTGCGGGGTGAGTTAGTTTTGTTCCGGGAAGCTTTTGGGTTGATTTGGACCCTTAGACTCTTGACATAGAAGTTAAAAATTAGGATTGTTGCCCAAATATTGAATTTTTTTGAAATGTCCCCAGAATTGTGTCTTGATGGCTCCGATAGCTTCGTATTTTGATTTCAGATTTAGGCGTATGCCCGGAATTCATTTTGGATGTCTGTAGGGTGATTTATGTTGATTTGTCGAAATTTGGCAATTTGAAGTTGAAACGTTTGACCATAGGTTGACTTTTATCTATCGAGCTCGGAATTTTAATTTTGGGACTTGAAATAGGTCTGTTATGGTATTTGAACTTGTTTGCAAAATTTGGTGTCATTTGGAGTTGATTTGATAGGATTCGGACGTTTAGTTGTAATTTCAGAAATTTTTGAATTTTACTTTGAAATTCATGTGTTTTAGTGTTTGATTTGTAGTTTTTGATGTTATTTTTGTGTTTTAATCGCACGACTGAGTTTGTATGATGTTATTAGACTTGTTTGGAGGTTTGGTTTGGAGCCCCGAAGGATTGGATGAGTCTTGAACATGTTCTGGAGTGTTTTGGACTGAAATTTGTAAAATCTGGTGTCTGCTGGCTCTGGTGTCGCAATTGCGAACACCATGGTCGCATTTGTGACCTTAGCAGGGAACCCACAAGTATCGCAACTGCAATGCCTGGTCGCATTTGCGAAGAGGTTTTGGGCTGGGCCAGGTTCGAATTGCGAGGGCAGGAGGGTTCCCAACCCTGTCAGTGCCGCAGTTGTGAGATTTTCTTCGAAATTGCGAGGGTTCACAATTGTGAGGGTTCACAATCGCCAACCCATATCGCAATTGTGATAACTATAGCTGAACATAAGGGATGAGGGTCAGGATTTTATCTCTTATTCTCTCATTTTTGAACCCTAGACTCGGTAGAATGCGATTTGGAGAGGGAATTTTCATCTACAAACTTTGGATAAGTGATTCTAAACTATTTTTAATCTTATTCCATCAATATATCTTAGATTATAACATCAAAATCATGTGAATCAAGGTGAAAATTTGTGAAACTTTATCGAGTTTTTGAATAATAAGAAATTAAGTTTTGAGAGTCGATTTGGACTACGATTTTTAAACTGATCATATATATAAACTCGTGGGGTCATGAGTAGTTGGAATCTACCATTGGACCCAGGTTTAGACCAGGCTACCCCTAGGTTGAATTTTGTTGACCTTTTGCCAAAAGTATAAAGATCTTAGCTTTATCTATTGTAATTGATTTCACTTGCATTGCTTGATGATATTAAGTCAATTTTGGTAAGATTTGAGCCACGCGGAGGCGAAGTTTAGGGGAAAAGCTATTTTCAAGGGTTGAATTGGCCTAGTTAAAGTAAGTATCTTGCCTAACTTTGTGTGGGGGAACTACCCCTTAGGATTAGTATTGCTTGATTCATTTTGTACTATGTGAAAGCCGTGTACGCAAGGTGACGAGTGGGTACACGGGTTGTACGTGGTATTGGACCGGTTTAGGCTACTTAGGCTCTTTCCATGCTTTAATTGAATTCTAGTATCAAGTTCTAAATGTACATAGTCAAGCTATTCTTACTTGTGTTAGTTTATCCTTACATGCCTTAAATGATTTCGTTCAGACTTGTTCTACATTCTAATTGATAAATTGTTCTCATGCATTTGTTGAACTTGTTGCCTCTATTAATGTTACATGTTATCTCTTATTTTTGATTATCATTATTTGAAATTACTTTTCGTGCTATTTATTTCATTATTGATTATCTTTACTTTAAGTTATTGCTCATGTTATCTCTTTCCTTGTTGATTTCCATTATTTGAAGTCATTGTTACACGTTATCTCTTCTATTGCGAGCTATTCTTATTTAATATCATGGTTATACATTGTCTCTTATTGTTGAGTTATTGGTGTTGAAGTTGTGAAAGTTGTTATCACGGTGAGGCGAAATTGTTATTGTTGAAACATCTTCCATGTTGAGCATTTTACATTCATTGTTATTATCGATATTCTTGTACACGTTGTGGTGGAGCCATGAGCTATTGTTGTGGAAACATTGATATTGTTGATTGTTGGCAAGTTGTCATATATGGGCACTTGTGGTGCGAGTTATTATTGTGATGTGCTATTGATGCGCATGTGGCAATTTAAGGCTTAGGTTTAATGTGCATGCGGCAAAATAAGGTGGCACTTATATGCGTGTTGCTTGTAGGTGAACTACATGAAGCCACGCAGCGTCATAAGATGGGCTAAAGTGCGTGTAGCAATTTCGAGAATACTATTTTCAAATCCTATTTCAAATATAAGGCTCACGCGGCGGTATAAGGAAAGATTATGATTGAGACTGTGAATTGTGAGTACGAGGCGGTACCTCAGTTGTGATTCTTGATATATACACTTGAGGCGGTCCCTCGGTGGTGATTCTTATTGAACACGAGGCGGTACCTCGTTGTGATTCTTGTTGTTTTGTTCCACCGATCTTGGGGAGTGTATTGTTGTTGATTCTTTTTTCGGAAGTTTACATAAGTTATTTAACCTTGATTAGTATTTTGTTAATTATTTCTGCTAGGTTATTATTAATTGTTAGGCTTACCTAGTCGTAGAGACTAGGTGTCATCACGACATCCTAACGAGGAAAATTAAAGTCGTGACAAGTTGGTATCAAAGCTCTAGGTTCATAGGTGTTACAAGTCATAAGCAAGTTTAGTAGAGTCTTGCATATCAGTACGAAGACATCTGTACTTATCTTTGAGAGGCTACGAAACTGTTAGGAAAAACATCAATTCTTTGATTCTTAATCGAGCGAAATGGTTGACTTCAAATACTGAATCTCTGACATTCTATTCTCTCACAAATGGTGAGGACATGCAGTGCTGGATCCGACAATCAGAAACACGCACCCCTCCTAGAGCCCCGAGAGGCCGGGGCAGAGGCCGAGGAGGGGCACGTGGTGCTGCTAAAGCACCTGCCCGAGATGCTATAAATAAGCCACCGATATCTCCCGTCGGGGGACAGGCACCCGAGGCGCCTGTTACCACCCCAGCACTTCAGAAGACCCCTTGCGTGGTTCTTGTGCATGTTCTGTACCTTAGCTCAGGTGGGGTTGATTCCACTGGCACCAGCCACATCTCAGGCTGGGGGAGGAGCTCAGACTCCTTTGGCCCGAACCCTAGAGAAGCGGGTCTAGGTTGATCAGGTCCTAGAGGTTATACCAGTACAGCCTATTGTTCTGTTAGGGCAGCAGCATCTGAGGATGAGGAGCATAGAGTTGAGAGGTTCAAGAAGTATCACCCTCCTACTTTCAGTGGTTTGGCCTCCCTGTCCTCTCTCTCACAGCCCCGCATACCCTCCAACCTTAGCATGATTGGGCTTGGTCGGCCGGACTAACCGATGAAGGCACCTCGTGCAGGAGGTGCACTAGAAAGTGTCTGAGAAAAGTGTGCAACCTGAGACCTCGGATAGCCAAAGCACCACCAGAAGCTGGAAGTGCTGAGTGAACTGGACAACTCACATAGCCTCTTCCATGAAGGGTTGTAGCTACAGCATAGCCACCACTAAATCCTCCCTTACCTCGATTGTCACCCTATCATGTTATTTTATATTGTCACTCCAAGAAAGTGACCTAGGCTATGCCAGGTTTGCCACGGTTAGTTTGGATGGGTGTTTTGGATTATGTTCCTAGCAGAGTTGTGTCATTTTTAAAGGCTAGCGGATGGTTGAGAAGAGGTGTGATGCTTATCTAGCCTTTGTGAAAGATGTCAGTGCTGATTCGCCTACCGTTGATTTAGTTCCGGTGGTGAGAGAGTTTCCAGATGTATTTCCAGCGGATCTTCCGAGCATGCCGCCCGATAGAGATTTCGATTTTGGTATTGACTTGTTGCCGGTCCCTCAGCCCATATCTATTCCACCATATCATATGGCCCCAGCAGAGTAGAAAGAGTTAAAGGAGCAGTTGCAAAAGTTGCTTGATAAGGGTTTCATTCGGCCTAGTGCGTCGCCATGGGGTGCTCTGGTCTTGTTTGTGAAGAAGAAGGATGGTTCTATGCGTATGTGTATTGATTATCGGCAGTTGAACAAGGTTACAGTGAATAACAAGTATCCATTGCCACACATTGATGACTTGTTTGATCAGCTACAGGGTGTCAGAGTGTTCTCAAAGATGGATTTGCAGTCAGGTTATCATCAGCTAAAGATTTGGGATCGGATATTCCAAAGACTGCCTTTAAGACTCGGTATAGTCACTGCGAGTTCCTTGTGATATCATTTGGGCTGACCAGTGCCCTACAGTATTTATGCACCTGATGAATAGTGTATTCTAGCCTTATTTTAATTCATTAATTATTATGTTTATTGACGACATCTTGCAGTACTCCCGCAGTTCGAAGATCACGAGCAGCACCTGAGTATCGTGCTTCAGACCTTGAGGGAGCAGAATTTGTATGCAAAATTCTTGAAATATGAATTCTGGCTTGATTCGGTGGTGTTTTTGGGTCATTTGGTGTCGAGTAAGGGGATCAAGGTAGACCCAAAGAAGATTGAAGTAGTGCAAAGTGGGCCCAGACCGTCTTTAGCTACTGAGATTCAGAGATTCCTTGAGTTGGCGGGGTATTATCGTTGTTTCATAGAGGGTTTCTTATCTATTGCTACACCTATCCTTATTGATTCAGCGGTTCATCCAGTGTTCCATGTTTCTACGCTCCAGAAATATTATGGTGATCCGTCTCATCTTTTAGACTTCAGCACAATCCAATTGGACAAGGATTTGACTTATATTGAGGAGCTAGTGGCTATCTTGGACAGACGGGTCCGGAAGTTAAACTCAAAGAATATTGCTTCGGTGAAGGTTCAATGGAGGGGTCATCCGGTTGATGAGGCGGCCTAGGAGACCGAGCACGACATGCAGAGTCGTTATCCTCATCTATTCACCACTTCATGTATGTCCTTATGCACGTTTGAAGACGAACATTTATTTTAAGAGGGGAGAATGTAACGACCCGACCGATTGTTTTGTATAATTGTGCCTTATTACTCCTTTTTATGCTTCACATATGTGTGTTCATGATTTTATAACTTGCGGGGTTGGTTAGTTTCGTTTCGGGAAGCTTTTGAGTTGTTTTGGACCCTTTGACTCTTGACTTAGAAGTTAAAAATTAGGAATGTTGACCAAACTTTGACTTTTGTAAAAATGACCCCGGACTGTGTGTTGATGGATCCGATAGCTTTGTATTGTGATTTCGAACTTGGGCGTATGTACGGAATTGATTTTGGAAGTCCGTAGGTGTGATTTATGTTGATTTGCCGAAATTTAGCAATTTGAAGTTAAAAAATTTAACCGTAGGTTGACTTTTAGCTGTTGAGATCGGAATTTGATTTTGGAACTTGGAATAGTTCCATTATGGTATTTGGAACTTGTTTGCAAAATTTGTGTCATTTGGATTTGATTTGATATGATTCGGACATTTAGTTGTAATTTTAGGAATTCTTGAATTTTTCTTTGAAATTCATGCGTTTTAGTGTTCTATTCGTAGTTTTAGATGTTATTTTTGTGTTTTGATCGCGCAAGTGAATTCGTATGATGTTTTTAGACTTGTGTGGAGGTTTGGTTTGGAGCCTCGAGGGCTCCGATGAGTTTCGGACATGTTCTAGAGTGTTTTGGACTGAAATTTGCAAAATCTGGTGTCTGGTGCCTCTGGTGGCGCAATTGCGTCCTTAGCAGGGACCAATTGCGATACCAAGGTCGCATTTGCATAGAGATCTTGGGCTGGGCTAGGTTTGCATTTGCGATGGTCTTTGTCGCTTTTGCAAGGGCAGCAGGATTTGCAATTTCGAACCCATCTTCGCATTTGCAAAGAGCTTCCCAGGCCTATCAGTGTCGCAATTGCAAGATTTTCTTTGCAATTGCAAGGGTTCGCAATTGCGAATCCATATCGCTATTGCGAAAACTGCAGCTGAACATAAGGGCTGAAGGTCGGGATTTCATCTCTCATTTTTGAACCCTAGAATCGGTAGGAAGCGATTTGGAGAGGGAATTTTCACCTACAAACTTTGGGTAAATGATTCTAATCTATTTTGAATCTTATTCCATCAATGTATCTCAGACTTTAACATCAAAATGATGTGAATCAAAGTGAAAATTTGTGGAACTTTGTCAAGTTTTTGAAAAATAAGAAATTGAGTTTTGAGAGTCGATTTGGACTCGGATTTTTAAACTAATCACGTATACGAACTCGTGGGGTCATGGGTAGTCGGAATCTACCATTGGACCCGAGTTTTGACCGAACGAGCCCTGGGTTGACTTTTGTAGACTTTTGGAAAATGTGTAAAAATCTTAGCTTTATCTATTGTAATTGATTTCCTTTACAGATATTAAGTCGATTCTGATTAGATTTGAGCCGTGTGGGGATGAATTTTAAGGGGAAAGCTATTTTTGATGGTTGAATTGGCCTAGTTGAGGTAAGTATCTTGCCTAACTTTGTGTGAGGAAACTACCCCTTAGGATTACCATTGATTGATTAATTTGTACTATGTGAAAGCCATGTACACAAGGTGACGAGTTGGTACACGAGTTGTACGTGGTATTTGACCGGTTTAGGCTACTTAGACTCTTTTCATGCTTTAATTGAATATTAGTATCGTTTTCTAAATTTCCATAGTCCAGCTATTCTTACTTGTGTTACTCTATCCTTACATGCTTTAGTTGAACTTGTTGCCTCTATTAAGATTACATGTTATCTCTTTCATTGTTGATTATCATTACTTGAAGTTATTGTTCGTGATATCTCTTTCATTATTGATTATCATTACTTGAAGTTATTGCTCATGTTATCTCTTTCCTTGTTGGTTTCCATCATTTGAAATTATTGTTACACGTTATCTCTTCCATTGTGAGCTATTCTTATTTAATATCGTTGTTATATATTGTCTCTTATCGTTGAGTTGTTGGTGTTGAAGTTGTGAAAGTTGTTATTAAGTTGAGGCAAAATTGTTATTGTTGAAGCACCTTCCTTTTTGAGCATTTTACATTCATTGTTGTTGTCGATATTCTTGTACACGTTGTGGTGGAGCCACGGGCTATTGTTGTGGAAACATTGATATTGTTGATTGTTGGCAAGTTGTGATATATGGGCATTTGTGGTACGAGTTATTATTGTGATGTGTTATTGATGCGCATGCGACGATATAAGGCTTGGGATTAATCTGCATGTGGCGGAACAAGGTGGGACTTATGTGAGTGTTGCTTGTAGGGGAAATACATGAAGTCACGCGGCTTCATGAGGTGGGTTAAAGTGTGTGTAGCTATTTCGGAAAAACTATTTTCAAAACTATTTCAAATGTAAGGCTCACGCGGTGGTATAAGGAAAGATTGTGATTGAGACTGTGAATTGTGAATACGAGGCCGTACCTTGGTTGTGATTCTTGATATATATACTCGAGGCGGTACATCGGTGGTGATTCTTATTGAACATGATGAGGTACCTCGTTGTGATTCTTGTTGTTTTGTTTTTCCGTGCCTTTTGTCAGTATTTGTCTGTATATGATCATTGTGGTTCTCTTAAACTGATTTCTTTATGTTATTTCCGTGCTTACAATTCCAGTATTAGTTCATGTTGTTAACTGTTTCGTATCAGTTACTTCTCCAGTTTTCATTATTTGTCCTTATTACGTTTTACTTACGGTTTATTTATATCCTAGTAGGTGTCTTGACCTAGCCTCATCACTACTCTACTAAGGTTAAGCTTGATACTTATTGGGTACCGTTGTGGTGTATTTATATTACGCTTCTGCACATCATTTTGTGTAGATCCAAGTACGTCTGCTCGTGCCGGTCGTTAGTAATCATATGTTAGCTGCTTTACGGAGACTTCAAGGTTTGTCTGCTTGGCGTCCGCAGGCCTCGGATTCACCTTCCCTTACTTTTACTACTGTCGTACTTTTCATTTAGACAATGATGCATCAGGCACTCTAGTATGACTCTGTAGAGCTTATGGCTATGTTCCACCGGTCTTGGGGAGTGTATTATTGTTGATTCTATTTTCGAAAGTTTACATCAGTTATTCAACCTTGATTAGTATTTTACTAATTATTTCTGACATGTTATTATTAACTGTTAGGCTTACCTAGTCGTAGAGACTAGGTGCCATCATGACATCCTACGGAGAAAAATTTAAGTCGTGACTGCAATACTTTATTTATCAAATACTCATCCTCATTATGCTTTTTTTTGTGCACTCTGTTTATAAATTTTGATCTCATATCCATGATAAATATTTTGACGCTATTTTTTTGTGTGATTATTGTGGAACGTGTGGACATATTGAGCGTATTATTTGGGTATTTGAACGAGGTCTTTGCCATGCGAGCTCAAGGTCTTTATCGTGCAAGTGTGATTATATTGTGGCACGAGGTCTCCTTTTCCGTGCAAGTGTGATTAATATTTGCACGAGATCTTTGCCGTGCGAACACGAGTTCTTTTTTGTGCGATTGTGATTGATGTTGGCATGAGGTCCTTGCCATGTGAGCACGAGCTCTTTGCCATGTGAGTGTGATTATTTTGTGGCACGATGTCTTTGCCGTGCGAGCACGAGGTCTTTTCCGTGCGAGTATGATTGATATTGGCATGAGGTCTTTGCCATGTAGGGACGAGGTCTTTGTCGTACGAGTGTGTTTGATATTGGCATGAGGTCTTTTCCGTACCAGTGGGATTGGTATTGTGGCACGAGGTCTTTGTCGTGCGATTGTGACTAATAATGTGGGCACGAGGTGCCATCTGTGTGCTTTTCTAGTTGATGACTTGTTAAAGCTGAGCCTTTACTTGCATGGAATTGTTATCACTGGTTTTGATGAAATTACTGTTATTGCTTTTCTGCTATACTTTCTGTTGCCAGTCTATGGAAAATTGCACAGGTTATTTAACTAGTGAGTATCACCTGACTTGAACCTCTTCTATTTCACCAAAGTTAATCTTGATACTTACTGGATACTGACTGTGGTATACTCATAGTATACGTCTGCACCTTGCTTGTAGATCTTGGAACAGAGCTGCTGTGGATGACGGAGGATATCATTGAAGATGTACCTGCTTTCCGGATATAGTTACCACTTATCCTTGGTAGCTTTGGATTCGTACATCTATTCATGTATAATCAAAACAGATGTTGTATTTATTTTCCTACCAGCTTTTTAAATCTAGATCCTAGCGGCTCATGATTTGTACTACTAGTCCTTGGGATAGTTTTATTAAATTCCGTTGCAATTTCTTTATATATATATACACATATTGTTGATTTTCAGTTTAGTAGTAACTTATATTGTTTGGCTTACCTAGCGGATTGGATTAGGTGTCATTATGACTTGGTCGGGTTTTTATTGTGACAATCTCATTCATGGTCGTGAATATTTGTACTTGAGTGATATGTTTATTGCTCGATCAATTTTCAAAATCGATGTGTAATAAATTCCTGGGGAAACAAGATATATCATCGAATTCAAGTAGAAATTACTTACCCTCAAAAGTAAAGTGAAAATCTCCTCCAAAATTGCCTCTGGGCGAGCCCCTAAACTCAAAATAGTAAAATTAAGACAAACCCTCGAAATATAATATTCTGCCAGTGATTTTAGCATCTGCGCAAAACTTGGTCACTTCTGCAATGTCTCATCAGCAACAAAAAACCTGCAAGTGCGAGATCACCTCAACCAAATGACTTTCGCTGCTGCGAACATCGTCCGCACCTGCGGATGCGCTTCTCCGCAACACCCTCGCACCTGTGCAACATCAAGGAAGATGCGATCACCTTGAGTTACTTCCAAACCTACTTCTGCAAACAAGAACCCCGCACAAGAGGCTCGGCAGGTGTGATCGCACCAGAACCAATTCTGCTCAAAGTCACAAAAAGGGTAAGAAATTATTCTGAAACACACTCAAGCCCCCGAGATCCCATCCTATCATACCAACAAGTACAACTATATTATCCAAACTTATTGAAATTATCAAAATACTACGAATAACATCAAATCTATGAATCAAAGATCAAAATCCCTCTCTTAACTTCCAAACTTTTCAGTTACGCCGGACATGTCTGAATCATGCCTAAACATTTTAGCTTCCAGCCAAACTTCGCATACAAGTTTCAAAGCACTAAATGAACCTATTTCAAGTCATGAAACAACAACCTTAGTACGATATCATCAAAGCCAACTCCCGGTCAAGCCTATGAACTTTTCAAACCTTCAAATTGTCAACGTTCGGCAAATAGAGCCAAAATATCTTAGGAACCACCAAATCAAAATTCGAACATACGCTCAAGTCCAAATTACCATACGAACCTATTGGAACCATCCAATCACCAATCCGAGGTCGTTTAATCAAAAGTCAAACCTTGGTAATCTCTTGTAACTTAATCTTCCAAAAAATGAAACAAAATGTTCCAATTCACTCCCAAACTTTTTCGAAAGCAAAGCAATCATCCCCGCAAGTCACAAAATAACAAACAAGCGTACGAGAAGCATCAAATAGGGGAACGAGATTTAAATACTCAAAATAATCGCTCGAGTTGTTATGCTATTCCTAAGCCTTCCCTTATGTTGACAATTCTTCTTACCGAGCAATTTCAACACTAGATTCACCTCACATAATTTTACAAACTTTTTTCATATAAAGATCCTTTAGAATAAAAAATTCTTCCATTAAATTTTACGAGTTCGTTGATTCTGGTCGAGTCGAGTCGATCCTCACATAACTGGGTCAATTTATTAAGTTAGAAATTAAAAAAAAAAAAAAAAAAAAAGAAGAAGAAAAAACTGTGGAGTAAAAAAAGTATTGCACCAAAATAGATTTTCTGGCAATTGTGACTTTTGTGTAAGTAGGTGAATTTTTTGTATTTTTTTTGTTAGAAAACATAAGTATATAACTTTGGTTAAAAAGAGTCATACTTATATGATTATTTTTTGAAATTTACACACAATCTAAGTTTACTATAAAAATTAGTAATACCTGTAATTGAGTTACAACTGACTGGATAGCATAAAAAACTTATACCGACAGTAAGTAAATACATATATTTTGTGCAAACTCTTAGGTAAAAGTATCTCATGATGTTAGAGTTTTTTCGGCAGTCATCAATATTGACTTGTCTATTGTACGATCTCCAATCAACGAATTCATCTACTGTATAGTTGTATTTTCACAAAATAATAAACAAATACATATGTCTACAACTAGAACCTTCCTAAAAAGAATAGGACAAAAGAAGAAAAGTAACTAAAAAATAGAGATCACATGTATGAACGCAAGATGCGTGGAATCCATGAGCTCATACGCCTAGGATAGTGAAGTTTAAAAGCCTCCTTGTGAAAGTGTTTTCTGAACCAAAGAGCAGAATATTTGGGGTATCTCTTTAATCCATCAGTGTAATCCACATAGCAGATTCCAAATTTTAACTTGTAACCGTCAGTCCATTCAAATGTGTCAAGAAATGACCAAGCAAAGAAACCATTAACCTTCACAGCGAGCCTGCCAAGTAATTATAACACAGAAATTTTTTTAGTCAAAATTCAAAATGTTAGTTTATGTTCTTGAAATGAATTAATTATAAAAAGTTTCTGAAGATCGTGTATGAACTTACGCTATGGCTTCTTGAACTGCCAAAAGGTGGCCATGATAAAAGTTCACTCTCTGACGATCCTTTATGGCATCTTTCATTGCGATCTTACGATCAGCCGTTCCTGAAAATTCATGGAAACATTAATATGTAATAGACTCAATAAATATTAGAAGTTGAAGGTCGTGTCATTTTTCTTTACCCGAACAAGTGTGTATATATACTCTCTCGTATTTTTTATATGAATTATGAAGTTTAAGAAAGAACGGAAAACTTCTGACTCATGAAAAATACTTTGTGATCTTAAATATATCATTATTTTAATCACTTCAAGAACATGTTAGGAAGGATAAAATCCGAAATTTCAAATTAAAAAAATTTTAATATAAAAAATATTATTCTTTTTAAAATATTATTAATAAAAAGAAAAGATGCCATATAAAATAAAACAGAAAAAGTAGTATATAGTTTGTACAGTTAAAAGAGATGACGGAATTTGACGTACCAGTCTCTGTAATGTAAATCGGGGGGTCATTGTACTTTTCCTTCGTGTAGACTAGAAGATCTCGAAGTCCTTTTGGATAGTCAAAGAAAAAGCTCACTGCAGTCTGCACCACACCAAAAAATGTCTCGTAAATTATATAAATCTTTTTGATAATTTAAAAAATAATTTCAGCCTTTACAGTTATGCGCTTAACTTACAGGATCCCCAATGGGTACTCCATCTCTTTCACCTAACAACAGAAGATGCAAAAACAAAATAAGTAGATATATTTTTATACCGAGGAAATATTGAAATTTTCCTTATTTATTTTGTTTTCCTTGATTCCATTTATTTCAATTTTCGACTAATTTACCTGTAACGTGGACATGAGGGTCTGTTGCACTGCTGACATTAACATTGTTTGTGGCAGGGAGATGAGCTGCATAATTTGAGGTGTAGTAATTTAGTCCTATGAAGTCAAAGGACCCTTTCATCATCTTAGCTTGCTCCGGTGTAAAATTCGGTAGCCTTTCTCCCACAATTGTACGCATAATTGAAGGATAATTTCCATACACCAATGGATCCATGAACCTATAGGAAATAAGATTTTATTGTTAACGATGAAAGATTTTGAACTTCAAATTAGTCTTGTACCTGTATACAAGCTATGATTGATTTAACTCATTAACCAAAAGCAGTGATGGCCGAAAAATTACACTGAGTATATACAAAATTATATTATGTATATATTAAACTTTGAAAACCCTTCGTAAAATTTTTGACTTCGCCAATGACCAAAAGTATGTTTAGTCATTTTTGAGTTTAACTTGTATACACTTACGGTCAATTAAAATATAACCACGGGGTAAGCGTTTGTACATAGATAAAGAGATTAGTAATATGAAAATATAAGACATGTTACCTGCTACAATAAATTAAAATAGACTGATAATGTATTAATTGTTCAAAACTGTCCGTCTATACAAGTTAAATCCATCATAAGTAATACCTACCATCCGTACATGAAGTCAATGTATCTTTGCGCCGCTTTGGCATCAAGTTCACTATTGGAATACGGTACCAACCATTGCGACACAAGTGTTATTCCTATCTCTCCCGTTTGAGATTCTTGGTATTTCTCTTTGTATAGACTTACCGTGGCAGCGTGACAAAGAAGCAAATGGTGTGCAACAACATAAGGCTCAGTTGCGGAGTTTCCGTTAGCACAAGCGTTGGTTTGCCAAGGGGAACATCGACCAGGTGCACAACTTCCTGAGTCATAGCCACCATTTGTAAAAATATAAGGCTCATTCATAGTGATCCAATGCTTCACTCTATCCCCGAATTCTTTGAAGCAAATTTCCGCGAAGTCCACAAAATCATTCCTGCAATTTGAATAACATTTTTGCTATTATATTTAACTTTTTAGATGATGTTATCACACAGTTCAATACGTTATAATAGTATGCACGTCAGTTTAACTTTTTAAATAAAGTGGTCGTACAGTTCAAGAATATTAAGGTGAGGTGACGAAGAACTTACACAACGAGAGGGCTCAGAAAGCCGCTATACTCATCTTCTAGTGTTTGCGGAAGATCCCAGTGATATATAGTCACAAACGGTTGTATACCTGTTTATTCTTATACCGAATTAGAGGAGAAAGAGAAAAAGAAAAAGATCGAGAAAAGGTAAAAAGAGAAGGAAATTAAAGTACTATGATTGATTTTACAAATAAAAGTACAAACCATTAGATAGAAGCTCATTGATGAAATTGTTATAAAATGCAATGCCTTCCTTGTTGACTCCTCCACTTAACTTGCCACCTGAATCAAGGACAACTTTTAAGCAAAAAGTGATAGCATTGTCGCAAGACATAATTATAAGCGTTTTCTTGTATGGACGATCTAAATAATTGACTTTTAGATATGATCAATGGTCATACGAGGCAATATTCTTGACCATGAGACTGAAAATCTGAAAGCATCCAACCCCACAAACTTCATGAGCTTAACATCATCCTGTTACATATTTCCACAATCGAAAAGTCGGATTTAAATAAAGAAAAACCAAACAATTCTCGTCTTACTAAAAAGAGAATTACGAAATTGAAAAGATGAACATATGTTACCTTATACATATGATAAAAGTTGTCTCCTACATCCCCGTTATTTCCCTCTGATATTTTGCCTGCGACGCCCAAGAAATTAAGACAAATGAGGATATATAAAGGTTGATTCTTGTCATTATTATAATGGATTAGTCATCCAGTACATCGAGAAGAAAAGAGACAAAGAAATAAAAACAAAGAGAAAAATCGAAACAAAGATGGAAACCTGGAAATTTGTGAGTGAAATTATCCCATATACTAGGTCCTTTACCATCTTCATATGCTGCACCTTCATACTGAAATGGAAAGGAAAGGAAATTTAATATGGAAATTCATATCGAATGAATCTGAAATTAAATACAAACTTGGATATACTCTAAAAACCTACTTGATAGGCAGAAGATGATGCACCAATAAAAAAACCATCGGGAAAGCTATTGCGATTTATCGAAGTAGAGGCGATGCAATTGGCGAATATTGCAAATTTGCAGAGAAAAGTTAACTCTACTGCAATTACTAAAGATCCTTTTATTGCCATAGTCTCTTCTAAAATTATTTTTTATATATAATGTAATCAATTCGGATTCGAAGTTCTCTAGCTTATGGTCTCAAGGCCAAGAATAGCTTGAGTGCATCTGAATACTTCCCTTTGAAGCTCACCTCTTTATATAGAGTTGCAAGTTAAACGTGTATGGAAAAAATTATATATTCAAAAATCAGAGAAAACTACGAAGAAAATTAAACGTTTTGTTTTGACGGAGGTACTTTTAATAGGGGGAGCCAACTACCAGGGGGGTTAAATTACATGCACCCAACGAGAAGTTCGTGTGGCGTGGGCAATAGGAAAGTGTTCAGAGAAAACAAATATTGACCCAAACAGTAATAAAAGAAAAATGTAGTTGAAGAAAATTGCGCAGTCAAAGCTAGACATACATGAGTTTCTTGATAACAACTGGATAATTGGCTGATTAGATCTTAACTCTCAGTTTTCCTTGCCAATAGGAAAAGGAAGTTTCGTAAAAGTCCAAATGGTGTGCTAACCTACGAACAATCAATCAACTGCTATTTCAAGAATCCGTGTCATCCACAGAACAAAACATGGAACACACCAACGATATCGTATCTTTTATATAGTTTTTTGAGAAGAATTGCTAAAAAGACCTTTTTACAACTTGATTAAAGAAAATGACTTTTATTTTTCTTTCTCACTTATTTTTGGGCCTAAAAATTGCTAAGATATGGTTTAATGGCTTAAAGGGTGGTTGAGGGCTAATAATATTATTAAAACTTGGGTGTTAGCTATTTTAGTTAGAAATACTATATTTTCTAAATCCTAAATTTCTCATGTCATGACCCAAAAGCCCACCAAGTCGTGATGACACCTAACCCAACACACTAGATAAGCCAAACAACAAATGACACGACTCGAGTAAAATGGCTGAACTCTATACAATATCTCAAGGACCGGTAGTACAAGTCATGAGCTACTAAGATTAAGAATACAACTCTAGTACTAGGAATTAATACAACATCGATTTGAAGTTTACATAAACAGAATTATAAGTCCTAAACTACAATGAACAAATAGTAGCTTTAACCTGGATCGTAGTTACAACTTCTATGCCAGCATTCGTCATCACAGCAGCTCAGCTCTGCACGCAAGGTGCAGAGTGTAGCATGAGCAACTGACCCATGTACTCAGTAAGTATCCTAGCTAACCTTGTTGAAGTGGTGACGAGGTTTCAGGTTAAGGATACTCACTCTACATAACATGCACAACTTAATAACATATAAACGCACCTAGCAAAAATATCGAAATCTAAGCCTGAAGTCCAGACAAAGCCACCGGTGCACATAGAGAATATATATAAACAAGCATTGTAACCAATTAACAATTCAGCATACATAAAAGATACATAATTGATATCAAATAACACGTCAATAATTGCATATAGAGAAGATATGAATTAATAAACAAGTCAGGTTACACAGACTAACAAATAGAGAAGATATGTACCATGAATCATTCCATCAAGTAAGGCAACATATAGAAAAGATATGCATGAAGGGCATGTATACATTTTGTAAAGAGCATATACTGAAGATATGCAGTAAAAAATATGTATACATCCAAGAAGTTTGCAAATAGAGAAGAGATGCATATATTCCAACCACTGATAAGTTTTTCATAATCCGCGTCAACCAGAAACTCGTCTGTTTCTCACAACCTGCGTGTATGCCATCAAGATAGAAACATGAGAGGGAGACCCAAGGGGGATAGATCATTATCAACATGCTGCACGGACAACTCATGTGCATAATCACCGCACAGATAACTCATGTGCCATAATCATAACAACCGCACGGAGAACTCACGTGCTACATAGATAACTCACGTGCCATAATCATAACAACCGCACGGACAACTCACTTGATGCACAAATAAATCAAGTGACATAATCATAACAACCGCACTGACAACTCACGTGATGCACGGATAACTCACGTGCCATAATCATAACAACTGCATAGACAACTCTCGTTCTGCATGGAACGACTCATGTGCTGTCAACTCAGTCCATCACAAGAAAGCATATACAAAAATACATGTATAAAATCAACGGGTATCAAGTCACATACTCATGGACTGAGGAAAATAATATGCTAAGGTGTATGCATGTGCGAAGTGTATAACTACAACTCAGATAAGGCGGATACGCCATAAAATAGCAAATATCATGCTCAAACAGGAATGTTCCACAGGGCACCTATTTAATAAATCAAAATCAACACCTACACATGATCCCTGGCTTGCTTCAAGAGGTTCATGTAATCGTACAAACATAATAAGCATGATAGCAGGAACCACAATATCTAAAACAAGGAATGATATAGCCTAAAGACTATTTAGGTCAAAATCAAACATATCACTCATACATACTCTCATCACCTCGCATATATGTCACTTTTCACACATTTCAATTAGAGAATTAAGCTCATATTCTAAGGGTTATTCCCTCAACAAGATTAGGCAAGATACTTACCTCATCCGTACTAGCCTCCCACCTCAAATCACATAAAAAAACCTCGCTTTAGGCTTTCAATCACACAAATCCGAGCCAATCATCAACCAAAGAAGTCCTACAATGCCATATAAAGCGATCCTAATCCATAAAGCCTTGATCTTTGATGAATTTCTAAAACGTCAACAAAAGTCAACCTGGGCCTGCATGCTCGAAATTCGAAGCCAATACCAAATCTCAATGACCCATAACCTGCCGAGTCTAATTATGTAATTAGATTCCAAAAGCGAGTCCAAATCCGTCGCGACCCAAACTGGAGATTGCGACGGGCAACGGGGCCTTACTTGCCGAGCACCAACGTAATCTATCCTTAACCATACTATCATGCATAAATGGTCTGGAAGTGCCATCATGAGACAATCTGAATAAAACATAAAGAATAATCGAGAAAGGACAACCCCAAAATGATATACATGAGATATACGGTCCTACAAGGCCGAACAAAATATCCATACACATGACATCTGTCTACAAGCCTCTAAGGAGTACATAAATAACATAAGATCGGGACATGGCCCCGCTATACCCATTAACAAATGTCATAAGTATACTAACTTGAAAGGAAACTCCGAGGCTAGTGGAGTGCAACAACACTTCTTGCTGAACTGGTAGCCTATTGGGAGGTCCGTCAACCTGTCTATCAGGACCTGCAGCATAAGATGCAGCGTCCGCAAATAAAAGAGATGTTAGTACGAATAAAGTACTGAGTATATAAGGCAGGAAAGCATAAATAAGAACAATAATGTAAACAGAGATAGAGAAGATACAACATGTAACATCTTAGTGCCTCTGAGGGCGACTGACATGAAAAGTATATATGTATATATATATATATATATATATATATATATATATATATATATATATATATATATATATATATATATATATATAT
>MCJB01049574.1:278138-290133 GCA_002018475.1 Nicotiana obtusifolia | reverse complement strand
ACATGAAAAGTATATATATATATATATATACTTTTTTAAAAACATATGTCTTTATGGGCATCTCATCATCATATCATACCGGGCCGTAATAGGTTCGGGTAAAATGTACCTGGCCATCATAAGACTCGGTAGAATCGTACCCGACCATGTGGAGCTCGGTAAAACTCAATTGATCAGTGGTTGCACAATAGGTGTTGTACCTGGCTGACTATAGTGCATCTCATTAAAGTAAAATAGGTACATATATATAATGCATGTTGGACTCATGGAATCACATTTTGAACCTTTCGGAGTGACATAAGATCGGTAACCTCCGTATACATTATTAGAGTTAACTCGTCATCATGAATCTTATAAGAATCAGCATATATGAACAACCTTTAATAACATAAGAATAAGAGAACAAGAGAAGCAACATCAGCATCAATCATTCCATAAAAAGGGAACCAATGTAAGTACTGCTAGCTTCTAAGAGTGGAGTATCTTTGGAAGCTCGTTCTACATTTACAATCGGAGTCATGCAAAAGAAATAAAGGGATATCATTACATACCTTGTATCTACTGCCCAACCTCAATTTATGCAAATTTCACGGCTCCTTAGTCTACAATAAGAGAAATGATATAATCGTTATCGTTTAAGCGTCGTAACTATTATATATCGACCACAACCTATTTTACAATAAAATGAGCAGAACCTCCCTTATTTATATGACTTCCCACAAGTTACAACAATCACTAAATTTCCCAAACAATATCAACAATAATCATATTAAGCCTCCCAAACAGTCCAACATTCAACAACAACATACCTACGATTTTCAGAAAATTGGGCATCACCTATATTACTTCCTTCCAATTCAAACCAACACCAAAAACAACAAGAAAAACATCAATCGATAACTCATCTAAGATACTACATCAAGAACTAGCCAAAACCTAGCTCAAAAATCTTCCAAAACAGTCCCATATGTACAACACCTCACATATACTCCCAGCTTCAAGTTTAACATATTTTCCTCTAATATCTAGGCTTGCTATGGACTAAAAATGACTCAACCAAAGTATAGGGGTAAAGAAATAACTTATAGCACACAAATCCCAATTTGCAGAGCTTACTTCATTGTTATGTCTTCCTCAATCAACCACGAAGAGAGAAATAGGCAAACTATCGACTAGTTCGGGTTCCTAATGCTTGAATCCACTCAACTTCTCCACATTTGATTTGGCTTCCAAACCCTAAGGATATGTTTAGGAGATCTAGAGATAGTTTTAGGAAAAAGTAAGCCTACACATGATCTCTAGCATAATTCACGAAGTGACGTAGTCGTCATATAAAGCTTAGTAGCAAGAATCACAAATATTCAAAATAGGGCACAATATAGTCAAAAGACTACCCCGAACATGGATAAACCCGGCGCACGTACATGGGCTCGACTCCTCGCATGTATGCCACCTCAAGCACATAACCAACATCAATAATTCAAGAAACTAGTCCCTTAAGCCAAAGTTAGGCAAGATACGTACCTCAAATAGGCCAAGTCAACACTCCAAAAACTCCTTCCCATGAGAATCGACCTCCAAACGGCTCGAATCTAGTCAAAAATAAATCAATAAAGTCAAACAAAGCTATAGAAATCAATTCCAAATAATTAAGTTTCAATCTTTAATGAAATCCCCAAAAGTCAAAATAAGTCAACCCGGAACCCACATGGTCAAAACTCTAGTTAAAGAGTAGAACCTTACTACGCATAACCACACGAATCCAAATATATTATTAGATTCTAATACCATGTCCAAATTGCCTTCAAATCACCAAAATACACTCTCTTAAGTTGTACACAAAAATACCAAACTTTCCTTTAAAAATTCATGTTTAGGTGTAGAAATCCACAGGAAATCAAGATATATACCTAAATTCAAGTGAAAATTGCTTACCTCCAACGTAGTAAAGAATTTTCACTCTAAAATCTCCACCTCATGAAGTCTAGTGTTCAAAATATAAGAGAATGGATAAAATCCCGAAATTATAACATTTAAATGGCATGTCCAGGGGTAACCTTAGCTAACACGGCACATGCCTCGCATTTGCGAAGCACAAAAAAGTCACTGCTCAGAAATAACCCTTCGCGTTAGTGGCACCTACCTCACGAGCGCGATGACCAAAATTCCCCGCCCCCCACTCCCCCACTTCATGAACGCCGCCTAGACCTCGGGAACGTGAAGGCAAATCCACCAGCTCCCAGCTCTCAAACGCAAATGCGACCTTCCTGGCGCGAACGCGATGAGCAAGTCCCCCCAACCACCGCGAATGCACCATCTTGTCGCGAATGCGAAGAAGAAATCTATCCAAATCCAAAAGAAACTCCACGATCACGACCATGCCTCCGCAATCGTGATGAAGACCTGACACCGGCAAATTGTTTACAATACTAATAATGCTCCAGGTGGTCCGAAACTCAGCTGAGCCACCTAGGACCCCGTCCAATCATTCCAACAAGTCCATAAATACTATCCGAACCTATCCAAGGCTTAAAATATCATAATTAATGTCAAAATCAAGATTCAACGAAACACAAAATGGACCTCTCTTAAGTTCAATAGTTTCCAAACTTCAAACCAAGCATGTGATTCGAGCCTAACTAATCTGAATTATAACTAAATGTTGCATATAAGTCCCAAATAGCAAAACAAACCTATTCCAAATTTCGAGATAACCATCCAAACCCAATATCATCAGAGACAATTCTCGGTCAAACTTGGCAACTCTCAAAATCTTCAAATTGCCAACTTTCGACAAATAGAGACAAAGCACCCTAGGAACCTCCAAATCAAAATCCGGACATACGTGTATGTCCAAAATCACCATATGAACCTATGGAAATTATCAAATCATCAATCCGAGGTTGTTTTCACAAAAATCAAACATTGGTCAACTCTTACAACTTAAGCTTCCAATATAAGACTAAGTGTCTCAATTCACTTCAAAACCTTCCCGAAGTCAAATCAACCATCTCCGCAAGTCACAATACATCAAACAAGTACAGGGGAAATATGATTTAGGGGAACAGGGCACAGATACATAAAACAACCAATCGGGTCGTTACATATTAGAGGTATATATACTTTTCGCAGGGAGTTTTACTCTTTTCTCAATGATACTGATCCATGGACAACAACATTACCATTTGTAACTTCTGGAGTAATGATGAGCATCCCATTCGAGCAAGTATCCAACTTTCAATTGCGTTTTTGATATTATTATTTTTGCAGCATAATGAAAAGTCATTTTCATTGAAGGCAATGAGAGATGATCGGATGAGTTTACACTGAGTGAGTATGCTACTTGCTTTTGTTCCTAAATTCAAGTCATACCATGCATGTATGAACTTTATCAATGCCTGGATCCCCGGGATATTATATGCACAATTGGTTTTTAAGGAAAAGATCAAATATAGGTATGCTACGTTTGTCTCTGATTTGGTGTTTATTCTATCTGGATGAACCATCTCAAAAGGAAAAGTAATGAGCTCCCTTGTTCTTTTCTACTCATCCTACATCCTGAAGAATAATTTACTATAACGACCCAACCTGTCGTTTTGAGTATTTGCATTCCGTTTAGCTGTTTGAAGTCTGGAGTAGCTTCGTATGTTTATTATGACTTGTGTGAATCGTCGGTTTTGGTTTTCAGGTGATTCGGGATTGATTTTGAATAATGATTCTCAACTAGGAAGCTTTAAGTTGGAAAAGTTGACCAAGTTTGACTTTGGTGTATATGACCCCCGATCGGAGTTTTAATGATTCTGACGTATGCCCCAAATTTGCTTTCGATGTTTCTACAAGGTTTCGACACTAATTGGCAAAAGTTGGCAATTTGAAGGTTTGGAATGTTCATAAGTTTGACCGCAACTTGACTTTGATGATATCGAGTTTGGATTGTGGTTCCGAAAATTGGAATAGCTTCGTTATGCCACTTCGGATTTGTGTGCAATTTGAGTTCATTTCGAGTTGATTTTATATGGTTCGACACGAGTTTTAGAAGTTGAAAGTTCAAAAGTTCATTAAGTTCGAATTGATGTGCGATTCGTGGTTTTGATGTTGTTATGCGTGATTTGAGGCCTCAAGTAAGTCCGTGTTATATTATGGGACTTGTTGGTATGTTCGGACGGGGTCCCGAGGAGCTCGGTTGAGTTTTGGATAGGTTTGGATTGTGTTGCGCTCGTCTTTTATGTTTTGGCGTCATTTCTTCAAGCATAAATGGTACCACATTAAGCAAATGAGCTCTTATTTCTGTTTTGATTGAAGCATTAGATCCGTATCGTAATTTTGGAACCATAGTAACTGAAATCATCAAGTTTTGACATTATATGAAGAATTTATGGTCATTTTACTAAGAATTGGGTTGCCATATTTGTCAGATTAATTACAAAATTGCCACTGAATTCTTATTTAAAAATCTGCACTATTTCAATATATTGAAACCAACATATCTCCTTCATCATAAGGTCAAATGGAGTGATTAAAAGCCTAACTTGACTAGAATTTCACGTGGAATCCATTGTCACGTCTCGAACCTGGAACTGGACGTAACACGCACCCGATGCCTAAATACATGCGACCGAGCGAACCAACTGGCTGGCTGAATCAACATATGATATAATAACATACTGAGAGCGGAAGATAAACTAACACATGCTGATATATAGAAAGTCTGGATGATATAATCAAATTGCGGAAATACTTATACAATTTTGAAACATATTTGTAGCCAATATAGCTTAACATGAAAAGCATGCTACTCTGTGTAACTGTTACTCTAGTCTATGAAGCCTCTAATGAAGTACTGAAAACACTGACTGTCTGAAAATACTGAAGACTATTAGGTAATGATAATGCCCCGAAAGAACTGGGGATCACCAAATAACTGGTACGAGAATCCTAGCCCTTTGAATCGTCAACTTATAAATCATTACCTGCATTGTGAGATGCAGACCCTAGGCAAAAAGGGACATCAGTATATTTGAATTGTACTGGTATGTAAAGCAACTGAAAGAAAGAATTATAAATACTGAAACTGAAACTAAGGTGATAACTGAGAATTGATAATTGAAATGATAATTGATAACTGATAACTGATAACTAATAACTGATAACTGAACTAATAACTGAAATGATAACTGATAACTGAACTGAACAAAGGAAGTAAGGATATGAATACTCCCTCTTCTAAATGATGAATAACCAGTTTATCTGAATAAACTACGGCCTCGGGCCGAATATATATATGTGCACAAGCTACAGCCTCAAGCCCAATTATACGTATACATAACTATGGCCTTAGGCCCAAACATGCATAAAGCATAAACTATGGTCTCAGGCCCAAAAATACATAAAGCATATAAACTACGGCCTCAAGCCCAATACAGTTGTTCAACATTCAGGGATTTAAAAACAAGAATTGAGAATCGTACTGTAATACATGATACTGAAATATTTAACCATATTGAGTTACATGATACTTGAATGCTGAATAGAATTGAACTGAGACATGTATTCATGAGCTGATTATGAGAACTTATGCTTCAACTATTTATGACATGCTAGTAATCTAGACTGAGACTCATGGGAATTTAACACAAGTCTATATTGATTACGTACTGAGCTCACAACGTTCGGAATGAAAGTCATGAACGAATTATGAAGCTAGAGAATAGAAGTTCTGCAACTATTCAAGGAACTAGGATTAACTATATTTCTGAGGCAATTAGTAACGTCATAAAAGAAACGTAGTATAGGGAGAATCATTAACATTCCAAACATAGAGAGTTAGCCTCACATACGTTAACTTCCTGCTCTTGAGCGTAATACAACATCCGCCAACCCTTTCAACTTTAATCTATATTAATACAAGTCAAAGGGATACCATATTAGCAATAATACTCATGTTTTGGGTTACTTAGGCATTTCATCAAACACCTTATGGGCGTAAAATCTCATAGCATTAATGGTGTTTATACACCCAACAAGTCATTCTCTTGCTCCTAGATAAATTCTAAAATCTCAAATTTCTTATAATCAATATCATTCTTCTTCACCCATAAGATAAACAACACATTTCACCAATAATCAACAGTCAATAACCCAAATATATAATTGTTAATACTTTTATATCATACCCATTAACTCATATCTCAGGAACATAGAGTCTATAATCATTAATCCAATGCTATAATCAATTAGAGGGTGAAGACATTTCCTTTTTGAAGTTCAATCCACTTGAATTCGATTTCTGGGGTTTCTTTTCTCAACCATGATATCCCAATCAAATATCTAATGATTTGGAGGGTTTAACCATGTTAATAAGGTATTGGGAAATTGAAATTAACTTAGAATCACTATTAAAACTTACCTTGGATGGTGGAGGGACCTTTGAGGAGTTAGGTTCTTGAGAGCTTCCTTTTCCAGAGCAAGTTTTTGTGTTTTGGGCTGTGAGGGACGAAGTAGGGCTTTAAAAATGATCCCCGGGTGCGCTCCCACGCACCTGAAGGCCCAACCACGCACCTGGACGTACATCAGGGCAGTAGCACAGCCACAAGTGCGCGGTCGCGCACAAGACCATCTTGTGCATTTTCTAGTAAAACGCAAATAACATTTTGCTCAGAAATCTGTTCGGGCTCCACAATATATCGTTGAAAAGCTATTTCATAGGGCTACAACTTTTGTGTTTTATGTTTTCGAAAATTTCCAAACTATATTTACGAAATCCTTCTAGAAATCAGACATTTCATAAACTTAGTGGATTTTATCGAATCTTATACACCTCACTCTCCATCTTGATTCTAAAACAACTCTTTTCACCCATACTTATCCCGATAGGACTTCATACGTCTAAGATTCCATCTTAATACTCATTTAACATGTCCACACCTAGTCCGAATTTACGGGGTTTTACACATTGGAGGCATCAAAAGCGAATTCCGGGATAATTCAACGAATGGGAGAATTAATGTTGTTGGAGTTTTTGTCATCTTGAAAGTTTGGGATTGGGAGAATTCAAGAATGTTCTTCAAGTTTCTTCTATGCGGTAAGGTCTAAACCATAACCTAAGTATTTCCCTTTGATTCATTCCTTGGTTTAAGCTTTAGCCCATGATTTTAATTGAAAAACCCATTTAATTGTTTAAATCATGACCTAGGGTTATGTCCAAAATTTTAAAAATTGAAAATGAGTTAGAGGCGTTTATTTCTCGATTCGTTCTAGGGATTTGTTCTCCTATATTAGGAAAATATCATACTTGAATTTGGCGAGTTTTGGAGGAGTATTTCGAGAGATATGGGACCCAACTAGTGTGGGTTGGACTCTTTGGTTATGAACACCCAAGAGCAATGTTTTAGCGAACTGTTTGAGCTATCGGACTCCGATTGAGTGGGTTTTCGTTCGTGTGAGCTTGTATTGGTTCGGACTTCACTCAGGTAAGTCATTCGTAATCCAAGGCGAGCCCAGTGTTGACTTTTGTGGATTTTTTGGTTGACTTTGGGCTTTTGATTAAAGATTCAATATTTATCGATTGCGTTTGTTTTCTTTAGCATTATTTGATGTTCTTGAGTTACTTTTGGCTCGTTTCGAGCCGTTCGGAGGCCGATACGCGTGGGATGGCATTTCTCGAGTATTGTTTGGCTTGCTCGGTATTGGACTTGCCTTGTTCGAGGTAAGTAACACTTCTAAACTTGGTGCTGAGGGTATGAATCCCTGTAATGTGTGTTATATGGTTGGTGTTGATGTGACACACATACTAGGTGATGGGCGTGTGAGCGTGCACCGTGAAAATTTTGACTCGGTTGGTTCTTTGGTACTGTATAGTAATCTAATATTGTTTCTATCCATGAAATTCCTACGTGTTAGAGTAATTGAATTGTGATCCATGTTAGAGATCACATTTAGGCTATATACTTATTCTGTTACGACCTACTAAGGTCATTTCTGCTGTTGAGCTATTTGCTTAAATTGCAATTACATACTCAGTCATATTCATTCATTTGTATATCATATCTCAGTCTCTGTTATCTTTTGATGTCACATCATGTTATTATTGTTTGGGCTAATTGGCATGAGATTTATGAGCCCGAGAGACTAGAGAGATTGATGATTGAGTTGGGGCCTGAGGGCCGGATTGTGAGTGATATTTATGGGATCAGGCTGCACGCCACAGCAGGTTTTATTGATTCATGATGGGATCGGATTGCACGCCGCAACAGGTTTTATTGATTCATGATGGGATCAGGCTACACGCTGCAACAGATTATGTTGGCTTATATTAGCGCTTGGGCAGGACCCACAACTCCAGAGTCTGACATATCAGCAGCGAGCACAGGTACCGAGTGCCGAGTGCCGAGTGCCGAGTGCCGAGTGCCGAGTGATTGAGTGTACCGAGTGATTGAGTGTGAGACAGTGAGATTGAGTACTCTGAGAGTGTGAGTACATGAGTTAATCAATGTGATGCATTAAATTTGACATGCATACTTGGCATATAGGCATAGAGATGCATTTCCTCATGTTAAACGATATTGTGACATTCATGGCTTCACATGCACATTAACATGTACGCATAGAGGTTAGGTTTGTTACTTATTTAGTAAATGAGGTCGATAATTAGAAGCAAAAATTCAATAAAGATGAAGATAAAGAAAATATTTTAACTCTTTTAGAAATAGAGTTCACACTAGACAAATAGTCATTTAATTATTTGAAAATAGTTATTTAATTATTTTCGCAATATTTAGGATTTCGAAATCAACTAAATTTGTGTATTAAAAATACTTGTTTATTTAAAAGAAAAGTAATATAACATATTTATAAAAGAAAAATAATATCAATTCGAGAACTTCCAATTATTTTTAAGTTTAGGTCTCTTTATATAAAATTGAAACTAATATTTAAGTTGACAAGGTAAATTAAATTTGTAAAAAAAAAATAATACTAACAATTTTGAGCACTTTTATCTTTGAAATCCTTTTCATTCTATTGGTTATAGGAAATTACTTTGTGAGATTTCCTCCTAAATAGAGTCACCTTCATGGTTAATAAATTAGAGTTGCCACCTTCTACACGGAAAACCAACTTTAATGGGTAGAGTTTCTTGCTTTATATTGAACTAGTTAAATAGATCAACAATACTCATTCTTAAATTTACAGTTTTTTTTAGCTTTTATTTTATAACAAAAATACAAATACTTAATATATTATGTAGATAAGTTTTTAAAATTTATATTCATAATACCCGCGCAGAGCGCGTACAATAAGACTAGTAATATTAAAAGAGACGAAGCCATATATTGTGTATAGCAAATTTATTGTAAGAACAGATAACACTCAAGTTAAGTGGTGGCTAACCAGAAAAGTACAAGACTCAGTTACGACAAAGGAAATACGGAGACTGGTATTAAATATTCAAAATTTTATATTTACAATAGAAGTGATTAAAACTGACAAGAATGTTATTGCAGATTACATATCAAGACAAAAGTACTCAGACAGATAATCTACCAGAAAATGGAGACCTATATACAATTCTTTCCAAGTTGTCTATACAAATAGATAGCATGGGAAAGAGGTTACAAAATCTAGAGGAAGCTAGTAGTCAGCAGCATGACTATAAACATGCGGAACTACACAAAACAACTAGCAGTCAGCAGCATGACTCAAAATATGCGGATCTAGAAGGAGACGATGGGAAACTCCCTATAATTTTACAATATCTTAATAATAAGTCCTCTGAAATAAAAATTTTCTTAATAGCTCTCGTAATGGGTATCTGTTCTGGTTGTAATAGACTGATAACCCATTGTCTTATGTCTTCCATATCCTGTCTTCTGATTTCTCTTGAATGTGAATAGATCATAGTTTGTTCCCTTGAATAATATGTCCATATAGGTAATTCATTCGTATATGTATTTGCTAACTCGCTGAGTATTGTAAATAGTCTGATAAGTCTTTTGTTAGCAAAGAATTCAGGAATCTCTGCTTTAGGTATTTCCTTTGATCCATTATCCCTGTTATATAGTATTGGTGTGATTTTATTTCTTCTATTATCATATTTTGTGGAGTATTATATTCTAATCTTCTAGATGTACTTGTTCTAGATGATGATGATGGAGTTTCATAACTCAATCTCTTAGATGTATTTATTCTATCTCTAACAATTTCTAAATCTTCTTCTATATCTATTTCTTTGTAACTATAATCATTTTTATCTATAACAGTAAATATTTGTTCAAAAGGATCTTCTATTTTTATTTTATTTATCTTATTTTTAGCAGTTATTTTATGCTTAGTTGTTAAAATGTATAAGTTTTTACATCTTGCTGTAAATATTTTACTTCCTTGCGCCAGTTCTATTCCTGACATTTTCCAGTATAATACTAATGATTTATCTATGTTTCTATCTTCTATTGCTACCGAATAATTTGCACTAATAATAAATTTAAATTTTTGGTATATTAAATTTCCTCTTATTGCACTTATTATGCTTTTTTCGATAGGGTGTATAATTCTATCATCTGCTAAATATATTTCTATAGGTGTATCTATTCCTTCTCTAAAACATGCTTTAATTAATATTTCTGTTCCTCCCAAGTGTACATATTTAATTGGATTTTTAGCTCTTATATCTTGTATTTCTTTGTTTATTGTTTTCTTATTTATGATTGGTATTTTTGCTTTTCCTTTAGTATATTTACAATCTATTATATGTTCTTTTTGACTTATTACGTAATATTCTTCTGTTTTTCTTTTAAACCAATTTTTTATTATAGGTACTTCTAAAATTTTATCTACGCTTAAGTCTAGTTCTTTACCTTTTATTTGTTCAAACATATTATTATCAAAGACTATTTTTTGTTCATATGATTCTTCATCTTGATATTCTTTTTGTTTAATTATTTGTATATCTTTTTCAGTCATACTCTATCTCTTCTTCATCTATATCAGTTATAGTTTCAGTTTCAGATAATTCATATATACTATCTTCACTTTCTATTTCATAGTCTATGTAATCCATTTGGGTATAGTCATCATTTTCTATTATAACTTCTGTTATTTATTTTTTCTTTGGATCTTTAGGTATTTTATAATTTTTAGCTATGTGTCCTAATTTTCCACAATTGTAACATTTACATTCAGATAAATTTCTCTTTTGTTTATGTGGTCTTTTATTTTTATAATTCTTTATGTAATATCTTTTTCTAGGCTTTTATACTTGTATTTTGTTCTATAAGGTGTTTTCTTATATTTTCGTTTTTTTTCTTTTTATAATATTTATCTGTACATCCAAATTGAGGTGCTACTTTTGTTTTACAACATGCTAAATTTTTCATTAATATTTTTTCCATTTTCATATCTTCTTTATGTTTTTTCACACAAATCTATAAACCATTTTTGTACAAATTTTATTCTAGCTCCTAGGGTATCTGCTAATCCTGCATCATTCCAATCTGTTATAATTTTTGAACTAAAAGGTTCTGGTAGTTTAGTATAATATAGGTTTCTTATTTCTTTACTTTCATCGATTGTATATGTTCCTTTATAGTAATATTCTCTAAATGCACATGTATATTCATCTAAATAACACATATTACAGATAGTTAATTTATTCATTAAATTTCTATACATCTTTTTATCTTTCTGTTGTTCCTCTATTTCTATTGGCATACTACTAGATTCATTCCTTATTGCTATTTCATATTTATGTAATATTTCTATAGGCGAAGTTATAATTTCATTATTATATTTTTTATTACTTTGTAATATGTTTTTACCTTCATCTGTCATATTTTGCATCCATATTTTTACTGTTCCTAATAGGGTTCTTTCTATGTATTATGGTGCATCTTTTATTGTTATTTTATTATCTATTAACTGTTTTGCTATGTATCCACTCCAAAGTTGTATTGTTTTATTTATATCTTCTACGCAATCTAGGTCTAAGAAATTATATTGTTCT
>MCJB01049574.1:238893-274424 GCA_002018475.1 Nicotiana obtusifolia | reverse complement strand
ACGTGGAATTCCATATCCGCATCTCCCAAAGACACATGCTCGTCCACTAGCTATAAGAGTCCGTTCATTCCCCATTAACATCAACTGAAATTCCAATAATACGTTCCAAACTCAAAGTCACGTTGCATCCCATAACGACAATGAAAACTTTTACACCCCTCTTCATTCCAAGCAAATTCCTTTCCGTCATATTCAACCTCCCTCAGTACGGTAGCCACCATCCTAAAGGAAATCCATAGACCTAGTCACTGTCCACCATGATCCTCAAATCGCTCTAAACTTCCTCAAGGCATGTGGCTATCCTACCATTGAATCCATACGTTACTCTGCCACTCCCACGTCGGTTAAACCATCTCCTTAATCAACTTCTCAATCTCTTCTGTTCATACTTCACCCGCAAGCAATTCAACCACCGCGAGACACCTCCCACCATGTCCTTCCTCCTCCATTGCTGCCAAAATGCTGCATCAAATCATAATCCCTCTTTGTAGCACCCGAAGATAAATTGCCACCAATTCTGAGCCTCCATAAATATAATCTCCCTCGATCCATCAACATTAGAAGCACCAAGTTGACTCTGAAGCCGCCCTGCACCGCCATCTCTATTAACCGCGGCTTAGGCACCATTCTACAATACCCTGCCCCGAAGGCAAATCAAAGAAGTCCATAACACCGACGAGTCTTAATGCGTTCCAACAAGGACGACGATACCACACCATAATGAGAATTCCACCACGCTAAAAAAAATCAAGTCTTGCTACTTCGTCAACCAAGGCTTGAACATCTATTGTGCAATTGTCTTTCCTCCACCGGAATAAAATGCCGAGCCTCTAAACCATGAACTGAGTAATCCTCCTTTCGAGTCATTGACTATCGCGACACATAAATAAGCACCCTACCATTCGCACCAACACTGCACGATAACAATGAATGAACCTCATAATACACTGTGCATATCCTCAAAACCGTAGGAAACACTAGCACTGGGCGGAAACGACAGAGCTCCCTTCCATAAGGTGACGATAATAGCCCACTAGAATACATATGGAGAAACATCATGCACCACATCTGCAGTACCATTACAACTCCTCGAGGCCCAACTGCCTACAAGCGCTCAACATCGTATAAGAATGAGTAGGAGGGAAATGAAGGCATAAGCTTCAATGGAATCAAATCGCACGACGAGGAATCAAGAAGGGAAGTGCTCCTAACAGCCTGTAGCCTCTCAAAAATAAGTACAGACGTCTCTGTACCGATATGCAAGACTCTATTAGACTCGCTCATGACTTGTGAGACCCAAGTGAATCTGGCTCTAATACTAAGCTGTCACGACCCATTACCCGCTATAAGTTGTGATGGCGCCTAATGTCGCCCTTAGGCAAGCCAACGGTGAACTAACAACTTAATTATCTATTTTATTATTTTTGAAGTCACGAATTTTTATTAGGTAAAGAAGTTAACGCATAAAAATCTTGGATACTTACAATTTAAATAGAATAAATAATAAAAGTGGGTCAATGCTAAGCAAAACCACAAGCAAGTTCTAGAACAACCAAAACCCGGTGTCACAAGTGCATGAGCATTTACTAAGGAGTACAATAATAATAATAATAATAATAATACAACGTCTGTCTGGGATGTAAATTACATAGGATAAAGTAAATAATACGATGAAGATTCTGTAGGCTGCGATATGTAGCCTGGAATGCAGCTTATCATAAAGTCTCCTCGGTAGCTGTGCCTACGCACCAAGATGACGACCAAATAAACATGTTATATCCTGTACATTTAGTGCATATGTGTAGCATGAGTACGTAAATCAACACGTACCCAGTAAGTATCTAGCCTAACCCCGGAGAAGTAGTGACGAGGGATCAACATCGACACTAACTAGTGGTCCAATAAATCAATATGATAAAGCATAAACAGATATGAAGCACAAGAGTAAGAATGAGGTAAAATGGTAACTAGCATAATCCTCCAACATTTCTTTTGATGATATAAATCTCTTAAATCTCCTATGCTATCTCACCAGCTCAGGAATATCAAGTGCAATCTCAAACAGATAAGGACGCCAAGTCTCAATCAAAGGGGAATATCATGAACATTCAAACTCCTAGCGGTATCACGCACGATTATGCCGAGGTCATACGGCTCGGTCCAAAGTGGTGTGTACACTGCCGAGGGTCGACAGGTGCGAACCAGAGATGCATCTCAATATACTACTAAGGCATTCAGCCCGATCCACAGGAAATAAAGAAATTTATCGAATTACGAATCACGTGCTTAGAACACAGGTGCAGGAGCATAAAGTAAACATGACTTTTACTATATATCAAATATCTCGCCAAACAACTCAAGGTGATATAGCTCGGCCTAATATATTCCCAAATCAATTTCAATTATAAATTCACTTAATTAAACTAGCAAAATGAGTTCGAATAATTCAAATATGACATGATAAAGTCCTAAGTCTACCCGGACATAAATATGCTTTCAGCTACGATAGAGTCTCGTCACCTCGTGCGTACGTAGCACCCACAACTAGTAGCACATAAATTTTTTAATATCTACGGGGTAGTTTCCTCTCACAAAGTTAGACAGGAGACTTACCTCGCTCCGAAGTTCCATAACCGCCTCCAACACCTCTCTAACACCTCAAACCGATGCCCATCAATTGGAAACTAGCCAAACAACATGGAAATCAATCAAAATATACTCCAATGCTTGTACTTTAACAATTTATAACAATCCTCAACTCCAATCGAAAAGTCAACAAAGTCAATCCTCAGGCCCACGTGTCCTGATTCTGAAAGTTTTCAAAGATAAACATTACCCATAACACCACAAACTCAAATAGATAATTTATTCCTAATTCCATGTCCAATTTCGTGGTTAAAATCCAAACATATTAAATTCTAGGTTTTCTTCCAAATCCTACAATTTCTACAAATTTTCATGTTTGAATCCATATATAACTCATGTATTTGATTTACAACAAGTGGGAGTAACTTACCTCATAATAGATGATGAAAATCTCCCGTCCAAGAGCTCCAAAAATCACCCAACCAAGTGAAAATGAGAGAGAAATGAACCAATCCCATATAAAAATCAAGTCTGTCCAGGTCCTTCCTCTTTGCGATCGCGGAATGAGCCTCGCGATTGCGAAGGCCAACCAGCCCTACCCCAAAATTCTTTCTACGCTAATGCTAGCTCCACCTCCGCAATCGCGCTCCACCCTTTGCGAACGCAAAGGTATAAACTCCCAGCTCAGCACTTACTCATACGCGATCGCGACACACCTCCTGCGATTGCATAGAAAAACCCTCCCGCAACAGCTCAGCCTCGGCAACCCTACGCGTTCGCGACTTCTCCCACGTGAACGCGAAGAACCTCCTGCTCAATCTTCGTGATCGCGAGGCCATTTCCGCGATCGCGTAGAAAAAAATGCCACCTGTCCACTTAACCCTTCGCGATCACGATGCATACTAAACACACCAGAAACCAGAAGCTACAAAACACAGAGTAATGGTCCGAACTCGTTCTGAAACACACTTGAGGCTCCCGGGACCCCGTCCAATCACACCAACAATTTCCAATACCTTATCCGAACTTATTCAAAGGCTCGAAATGCCACGAATAACATCAAAACAATGAATCATTGATCAAAATCCTTCTTTCAACTTTCAAACTTTCAAACTTCGTCGAACGCATCCGAATCATATCTAAACATTCCGGAATGACGCCAAATTATACGTACAAGTCATGAATCATGATACGAACATATTTCAAGGTTTGAAATTTTAAACAGATATCGATTACACCAAAGTCCACTTCATATCAAACTTAGGTATTTCTAAAACCTTCAAAATGCCAACTTTCTACAATAAGCGTCAAAATGCTCCCAGACCACTCGATACTCAACTCGAACATACGCCTAAATTCGAAATCACCATACGAACCTATTAGAACCTTTAGATCCTGATTCCGAGGCCGTTTACTCAAAAGTTAAACCTTGGTCAACTCTTCCAATTTAAAGCTTCCGAATTGAGAATTTTCTTCTAAATCAACTCCAAACTTCCTGAAATTCAATTCTGACCACATGTACAAGTCTTAAAACATGAAGTGAATCTATCTCAAGACCTCAAACCACCGAAAAACATGCTAGAGCTCAAAACAACCGGTTGGATCGTCACAAAGAACTCACTAGAATGCAGATAGTAATACAAAAAAGGAAGAAGAACGACGGGGAGAGAAATGAAAAATGCGCAAACCTCAAAGTTGAAACGTATAGATTCTTTTGGAAAGACAAAATGCAACCTATGTGGGTCTTTCATCGATGAACACATATAGATCTGAGAAAGATAAAAGAGCCACTTAATTTACTAAAATGCCCACAATTTTGCTCATATTAACAATTATACCCTTCGTCATACCTAAAGACTTTTACTTATTATATAGTTAAAAAAGTTATTTCTCCAAAAAAAAAAAAAATTATTTTACTTGATATCATAACAGAAGCTTACCCGGCTAATATGTTTATTAAATTATTTGTCATTATTTACATGGTTCTCTGTCCAATAAAAGTTGTATGCATGCCTACATGTTTTTTCACTTCCCCTTTATTTATATTAAATAAACGTTCGAATAATTTATTGGTCATGATTGAGTATTAATACTAAGGAATATTATTTGAAATAATGTCCATTTGTTTATCTTCATTATATCTTAAATATTCTAATTTATTTATTTTTTTAAATGATTTTCGTCATGTCGAATTTGTCAAAGCTAGAGTTTTTGGCACTTGATATCTCTGGAAAAAATTAACAATCATGTGTTGTCAATACTGGGATTCACTTAGATGCTAAAGGTCGTGGTGAAACCATTACTCAGGGTAATTAAGAATCGAGCCAGGACAAAGCGAAAGTTATGGTTTTTTTCGTCATCATCTGGATAAAGGTTTAAAGGTTAAATATTTGACAGTGAAAGTTTCATTTGAATTGTGGACTCGCCCGAAGGAAAGGTATGACTACCTTAAGGCTATGGCATTGCCAGGGGCTTGATATGAGTGGATGGACTTATGGTTGTAAGATTATAAGACTGTAAGTGAGTATAACATTGCTGTAATTCGAACAAAATTTCAATTAAAACTATATGGGGATGTTATGAACGATGAGGACTTGTTGGAAAAGACTTTTATGACTTTTTATGCCTCAAATATAGTGTTACAGCAGCAATACTATGAAAGGCTTTTTAAAAAGTATTATGAGTGGATCTCATGTCTTCTAGTGGCTGAGCAATATAATACCCTTTTGATGAAGATCATGAAGCATGTTCCACAAGGTCAGCTCCATTCCCTGAAGCGAATGTCGTAGCGGTACGTGATAAAACTGAAAGAAGATGAATAATTATCGTAGACATATGAATGTATGTGAGCCTGGCAGTGGCAAGAGACAATATAATAATCGTAATCATGGTGGTCATGGCAAACGGGAGAACAATATGGGTTTTCAAAAAAACCCTTCAAGAGGGAAATGTAATAACTACCACCATTGTGGCATGAAAGGTCATTGAAAAATTGAATGTTGTGCGCCTGATTATTTTGTCAGGATTTATCAAAACTCCATCAAAAGAAAGACAAATAATATTGGAGCATCTTCTACTACTGCCTCAGTAGAGTCTCAATTGACTTTTAAAAATAATTTTGAGGCAATACCTTCAAACAAATATTGTAATGACCCGACCGGTTGTTTTGATTCTAGTGCATCGTTCGGTGGTTTGAAGCCTTGGGTAGCTTCACTTCATACTTTATGACTTGTACGTGTGGTCGGAATTGAATTTCAGGAAGTTCAAAGTTGATTTGGATGGAACATTCTAGTTTCGGAAGCCTTAAGTTGAAAGAATTGACTAAGGTTTGGCTTTTGAGTAAATGACCTCGGAATCGGGATTTGAAGGTTCCAATAGGTTCATATGATGATTTCGGACTTGGATGTATGTTCGGATTGAGTATCGGATCACCCGGGAGCATTTCAGCGCTTATTATGGAAAATTGACATTTTGAGGTTTAAGAATTTTCTATGTTTGGTTTGAAATGGGCTTTGGTGTTATCAATGTCCATTTGGGATTTCAAGCCTTGGAATGGGTTCGTATTTGATTCGTGACTTGTACGCAAAGTTTGGCATCATTCCGGAAAGTTTTGGTATGGTTCGGACGCGTTACTCGAAATTTAAAATTTGAAAGTTAAAGAAGGATTTCGATTGTCGATTCGTAGTTTTGATGTTGTTTGGCATGATTTGAGGCCTCGACTAAGCTCGTAATGTGTTTTGGAATACGTTGGTATAATTGATCAAGGTCCCGAGGGCCTCGGGTGGATTCCAGATGGTTAACAGATTAGATTTTTGGACTTGAGAAAAAAGCTAGGGAATTCTTGTTACTGGTGCAACCGTTTCTGCGGAAGCTTCATCGCAGAAGTGACCTCGCAGAAGCGAGGCAGTGAGCCACAGAAACGGCTGGGAGTAGACTAGGCAGAGGTCATAGATGCGAAGAAATTCCCGCATTTGCGGATGAAATATCACAGAAGCGAAGGCGCAGAAGTGCTGGAGGTGCTGCAGATGCGGAGGTTGAGGGGACTGAAGGGAACCGCAGAAGCGGACTTTGTGCAGCAGAAGCGACGCCGCAAATGCGAAAAGGTCGCTGGGCAGTGTTGTTTTAATAATGGGATTTGGCCATTTCTCTTGCATTCTCTCTTGGTTAGGGCGATTTTTGGAGAGCTTCAAGTGGAGGTTTTCATCATCTATGGCAAGGTAAGTTATTTCCACGTATTGTTAGTTAAATACGTAGATTCTATAAGGATTTAAACATGGAAATTAGTAGAAATTATGATGTTTTTGGTAGAAAACCTAGAATTTGGTATTTCTAGAATTTAACCACGAAATTGGACATGAAATTAGGAATAAATTATATATTCGAGTTCGTGATGTTATGGAAAGTTTATCTTCAAAACATTTTCGGAATCCGGGCACACTACCCCTAGGTGATGCATGTGATATGTTCTACTTGTTGCGGGGGCTACGTACGCACGAGGTGACGAGAGTCTGTACGTAGCTAAATTCATGTTATTGTCCGGGTAGACATAGGTTCACACCATGCTATAGCTGTACTATTTAAGTTGTCCCTTGCCTATTGACTTTCTTTATTTTACATTATGACCTGAGACTAGACTTGCGTAGAGTGATAGACTTTCTATGGTAGAGATTCGACGGGCTTCATGATTAGCCGTGAAATAATTGTACTCCTCTTAGGAATTTCTTCCGCGTTATACGTTTTTTGTTGAAAGATTTCCTTTAAAATATACAACTCACACGTCTATTTGTGAGTGGAGTCATGGACCAGTTAAAGCTTCTTATTCTAATAGGATCGGGTCGTTCGCCTCGGTAGTATAATATATACATCTATGGTTCGTGCATTCGACCCTCGGCAGTGGGCACATTATGATGCGATCGGGCCATACGCCTTGGCAGGATTATGCATCACACTCTCATGGGAGCGGGCCGTTCACCTTGGCAATATAATAGATGTATCTATGGTTCGTGCTGTTCGACCCTCGGCAGTGCACATATTATGATGGGATCAGGCCGTACGCCTCGGCATTTCTATAAAATACTTTTATGAAATCGTGCGTAATAATTGACAAGAAGCCAATATATCTACGAGTTTTCCTGACTTGAACTATGACGACCTATCTGGCGAGGTCCATTATATATTCTCCAATTGAGGAGGTAACTACTAGCTGAGAGCTTGAGTTATTGTTGAGAGGAGAATTGTACCACGTATTTATACTTGTTATTTCGCTTATTTACTATGACTCACATCTTTTTACTTTTACGGTATCTGTCTTATTAGACCACTAGTAAGTGTCGATGTCGACCCCTCGTTACTACTTCTTTGGGTTTAGGCAAGATACTTATCGGGTACCCGTTGATTTACGTACTCATGCAATACTTGCTACACTTATACTGCAAATACATATATGTCTGGTTGTCTTTTGGGCGAGAGGCGCGGCAATGCGGGGACTTTACCGTGAGCGGCATTTCATGTTACGACCGTAGCCTGCAGAGTCTCCATCAGAGTTATTTATGTTGTCCTGTCTAATTCGTATTCCAGACAGATGTTGTATTTTATTATATTTCCTAGTTGATGCTCATGCACTTATTAACCGGGTTTTGGGGGTTTCTACAGGTTGTTCATCATTGTAGTTCGTGTAATTATTATCATTCACCCTGTTAATTTTATATCATACTAGGTAATTAATAAAAATTATGATTTCAACCATGACCTTTAGCGGATTTTGGTGATGACAAATATGATGATAACGTCGAAGCAAACTTGCTTTTAAAGATGATGATTTTAAAGGTCTCGAAGATATTACTCATTTTGAAATTGAAAACTTCTTTAGGGATCAAAACTGAAGTTTGATCATTTTAATAGAATAAAATTATGTTTTTATATTTATTTTTGTGATTTTTTGTCTCGTTCGTGCTAAAGTTATTTTTATTTTCAAGTAGTACTTATATTTTCTTATGGCGTTGTTAGCTTTTCCGTATTTCTTATGATGCACTTTTGTTTTTATGAAGAAAATAAAAATCTCCAATTTTCAATTGGATCCAAGATAAGTAATGAAGATTGATGCCTTTTGAATAGTGCTACAACTCACACAATACAAAGAGGAAAGAAATTTTTTCTCTTATTTTGTTATGAAAAAGGCCTATGTTAATCCAGTATCTGATAATACAAAATTATTGAGGGCTCTTTATTACTACTTAGAAAAATAAAATTACTCAATGTAGACCACTAAGATATTATATGATTTTGATAGATGCATCCATAAGATGGTCGCACATGTGCTTATTGTAAACTTGCAATATGAGTTGCGAGATTGTTGGCCCAACTGATATGATTAAGAGTACAATTTTTAGATTATGCAATTAAGATAATTCGTCTTGATAATGCTGATAAATTTATACCTCAAGCCTTTAATTATTATTGTATGTCCACTGGGATAAAAGTTGAGCATTCGATTGCTCGTATTCATACTCAAAATGATCTAACAATATCATTAATTAAAAACCTCCAATTAATAGCTAGACCATTAGTAATAAGGACAAGACTTTACCTTTCAATATGGGAACATGCTATTTTGCATGCAGCAGCAATAGTGCGCACTTGGCCAACTAATTATCATGAAATCCCCCACAGTAGTTAGCTTTTGGTCATGAGCCAAATATTTTTCATCTACGAATTTTTTGATGTGCGACATATATTTTAGTTTCTCCATCATAACACACAAATATGGATCCCCAGAGAAGGTTTGGAATATATGTTTGTTATAAATCTCTTTCTATAATTAAATATTTGGAGCCTATGACGGGAGACTTGTTTACAACTAGATATGCGGATCATTATTTTGATGAAGCAAATTTTCCAACGTTAGGAGGAAAAAATAAAAAGTTGGAAAAATAAATAAATTGAAATGCATTATCTCTATCTCATTTAGATAGAGATAGATACTCGTATAAATCAATATGAACAAGAGGTTCAAAAGATTATTTATTTACAAAATATTACAAATCAACTGCCAGATGTATTTACTAACCTTCCAAAGGTTTCTAAATCGCATATTCCAATTGCAAATGCTCCATTTCCAGTTTGTATCTAGTATGATAATGTAAGTGAATCTAAGCTACGCCCTAAACATGATTGTCACGAACCAATTTTGTAATATGTCGCCACTGCACCTAACGCCGCCGTTAGACAAGCCCACAAGTGAAACTACTGTTTACTTACCCCTTTTAAACATTGTTAAAATGGATGTTTTCCTTTTTAAAGAGCAATTTAAACTAGATTTCATGCAACCGTAACATCTCTTTGAAATAAAAGTACCATCATAATAAGAACATCCATGGTGGTGAAAGAAATGATAAATACAGAAGTACATAAATGCTAAAGATCACCCAAAGCCCGGCGTCACAAGTGCAAGAGCAATCTTGGGAATATACAAAACTACTACAACTACTATCTGAAAGTAATAGACAAAATAGTAAATAACGTAGAGGGTGACTCTGGTGCTGCAGATCGTAGCAAGGCTGACAACTCACCACTTAGTCTCTGGAATGATTGTCTACACGCCCACGTGACCACTGGTAGTACCTATCTCAGTACCTGCACATCAGTGCATAAGTGTAGTGTGAGTACGAAAAATAATGCGTATCTAGTAAGTATCTAGTCTAACCTTGAAGAAGTAGTGATGAGAGATCCACTTGATACTTAGTAGAGATCAAATAATAATAATAATACAAGTGCATAAAGTAGACATGGTGAGTATAAAACAAGTATCAATGAAGAAAATAAGAGTAACTACAATAAATACAATCAGGAGTACGTATCACATCACAAACATATCATAATTGGCCATGAAGACGCTAACTCAATTATACCCAAACCGGAATCTGTTTCGTTTATTAAGCACATAGTTAGCGAGGCGAACGGCCTGATCCCATAAGAATAGTGGTACTCAGTACTACAGAGGTGAACAAAGTGTTTCTGTAAGAAAAGTGTTACCATCATACTGCCGAGGTGAACGACCCGATCCCATAAGAGTGGTGTTATCATACTGCCAAGGTGAAGGGCTCAATCCCATAAAAGTGGTGTTATCATACTGCCGTGGTGAACGACCCGATCCCATAAGAGTGGTATCATCATGCTTCTGAGGCGAATAGCCTGATCCCATAAGAGTGGTGTTATCGTGCTGCCGAGGCGAACCGCCCGATCCCATCAGAGTAGAGAAATTTCTCTCGCTCGCGTAAGTACTTGCGAGACGAGAAGACATGGATTTGTTCATAGTTTATTAAGTATTCCTCAGTTTTATGAAATAAGAAGCTAAGTCAAAAATTTCAATTTAAATCCCCAGTCTAATCTCTAATCAAGACAATTAATACACATGATAGGCATAAACAGTACAATTAAAATCATGATGTGAGCCTAAGTCTACTCGGACATACCATGAAATAGATACGTATGGACTCTCGTCATATCGTGTGTACATAGCTCCCAACACAAGTAGCACACAACAATAATGTGCCTAAGGGGATAAGTTCCTCTTATAAGGTTAGGCAAGAGACTTACCTCGTTCCCAGACTCACTTTTCGGTCGACAAATTCGTTCTAAAAGCCTCAAGTCGATGCTGAACAATCCCAAACTAGTCAACATTATATACATTAATCAATATATACTAAAACGTTCATAATTTAGCTTCTAGAGTAATAACCCAACCAAAATTGGAAGATTCCTAAAATTTTCCCCCCAGGCCCACGTGCCCGGATTCTGGAAGTTTTTGAAGATAAATATTACCCATAGCATCACGAACCCAAATATATAATTTCTATCAAATTTCACAATCATTTTAGCGGTCTAATCCCATTTTTATCAAAGACCTAGGTTTTTCCACTAAATTTAAAATTTTCACAAATTCTATGTTAAAGTGTACCCATAATGCATGATTTAAACTCATATTGTATAGAAATTACTTACCTAAAAGTGCTAGGTAAAAATTCCTCCTCAAAGAGCTCTAAATTCAATCAAGAAGTGAGAGAAATGAAGAAAATGAGCCTAAGTCCTGATTTAAAAGCACCCTTCTATACCCTAGCGATTCCGCTTCTACGGAAAAATTGGCCGCTTCTGTCAACATTAAGCGTCGAAATGCTCCCGGGTCATTCGAAACCCGATCCGAATGCACGCCCAAGTCTGAAACCATCATATGAACCTATTGGAACCATCAATTCCCAGTTCCAAGGTTGTTTAACCAAAATGTTGACTTAAGTCAAACTTAACCATTATAGGCCACTATTGAGGAACTAGTGTTCCAATTTCAACCCGAATCCTTCCAAACCTAAACCAACCATCCCCACAGGCCATAAAACAGTAAAGGGGCATACGAGGAGTTTCAATTAGGGGAATGGAGATCTAAAAAGTAAAATGACCGGTCGAGTCATTACAATGATAGACCAATCGGTTCTAAGGATATGAATACTTAAAAAAAGGATCAAATGATCAAGTTGGATCTTGAGCTGAGTGAAAGTGTCAAGCCAGTGGGGTACAAATGAATTTTTTTGCGAAAACAAAATAAGAAAGGTGAAGTCGTAAGATATAAAGCACGACTTGTGGCACAAGAGTTTTTGCAAAGGCCTGACATTGATTATATCGAGATATTTTTCCTGTGGTGGATGAAATTACCTTCTAGTATCTTATAAATCTGGTAGTTCATGAAAAGCTTGACATGCGGCTGATGGACGTTGTTACGACCTATTTATATGGCTCATTGGACAATGAAATTTTTATGAAAATCCATGAAGGATTTAATGTTTCTAAAAATATATAAAAGTTCCAGGGAAACTTGTTCAATAAAGTTTCATAAATTCTTATACAGATTAAAGCAAAGGCGAATGTGGTAAAATCGTCTAAGAGACTATTTACTAAAGGAAGGGTACAAAATAAACTTATTTTCCCTTATATCTTGAAAAAAAGGTGTAGATATAAATTTGTTATCATAGCTTGGTATATTGATAACTTGAATATATTGGCATTTCTAAAGTTCTTCCAAAGTAGAGTATTTTAAGAATGAATATGAAATGAAAAATCTTGGTAAGACAAAATTCTGTCTTGGCCTATAAATTGATCATGTGATAAATGGAATATTTACACCGAAAAGGCTTTAAAGTAATCTTACATAGATAAAGCACATCCATTGAGTACTCGGATGGTTGTGAGATCGCTTGACATAAATAAAGATCCATTTCGGCCTCAAGAAAACGATAAAGAGATAGTTGGTAATGAAACTCCATATCGAAGTGCAATTGAGACATTGTATCTTGCCAATAATACCCGACTAGATATTAGTTTTGCAGTAAGCTTATTAGCAAGCTTTAAATTTTACCCAACAAGAAGACATTTGAAAGGTGTTAATTGTAACGACCCAATCGGTCGTTTTGCTTTCTAGAACCCCGTTCCCCTAAATAAGACTCTTCATATGTGCTTTTACTGTTTTATGACTTGTGGGGATGGTTAGTTCGGGATTTTGAAGGGTTCGGGTTGAAATCAGAATACTTGGTTCCTTAAGGTTGGAAAAATGTATAAGTTTGAATTTGGTCAACATTCTTAGTAAACGACCTTAGAATCGGGATTTGACGGTTCCAATAGGTTCGTATGATGATTTTGGAGTTAGGCGTATGTTCGAATTGGGTTTTGGATGACCCGGGAGCATTTCAGCGCTTAATAGTGAAAGTTGGCACATTGAAGGTTTTAGAGTTCTTTAAATTTGGTATGAAGTAGGAGTTGGAGTTATCGAGGTCCGTTTGGGATTCCGAGCCTGGGAATAGTTCGGTATGGTGATTTAAGACTTGCACGCAGAATTTAGTGTCATTCCGAGTAGTTTAAGTATGTTTCGGCGCGTTCGGAGTAAGTTGGAAGAACTTAAAGTTCATAAGTTGATCTTATTGGTTTTGGGTTGCTATTCTTAGTTTTAATGTTGTTTTTTGCATTCCGAGGGTGCGAGTGAGTACATTTTATGATTTCAAACTTCTTGGTATGTTTGGAACAGGCTTCGGGGGCCCCAGACGCCATTCGGACGATGCGTAGGTTGAGTTAAGACTCAAAAGGGTTGTTGGTGCACCAGTTCTGGTGTGCCCGCACCTATGAGCTTTTGGCCGCAGGTGCAAGCCCGCAGATGCGTCCTTTTGGACACAGAAGCAGCTTTGGAGTCTTGGCCGGTGGTTCGCACAAGCGAAGGGATGAGTGCAGAAGCGCCCCGCTTCTGCGATGACAAGCCGCAGAAGCGAGACCGCAAAAGTGAAACCCCGTCCGCAGATGCGGCCTACGCTGGGCCTATGGAGTTCTGCAGAAACGAGCCTAGTGCTGCAGAAGTGGTGCCGCAAATGCTACCCGATAACCACAAATGCGGAAGTTCTGCTGGGCAGAACCCTCATTTAATGTCGGGACTCAACCATTTTGGTTTCATTTATTTCATTTCTTGGGCGATTTCTGGAGCTCTTAGAGAGGAGTTTTCACCTGTCACTTTGAGGTAAATAATTTCTATACAATTGAGTTAAATACATAGATTATGGGTACATTTAACATGTATATGAAATCATGGGTTTAGATGAAAATTATGGTTTTGATAAAAGTGGAATTTAACCACGAACACGGTTATGGAATTTAGTAAAAATTATATACATGAGAGCGCGAAGTTATGGGTAACGACTTTCTTTAAAAATTTTCGAAATCCGGGCATGTGGGCCCTGGGTGAATTTTAGGAATCCTTCAATTGGGGCTGGGTAATCAATTTAATAGTTAGAAATAAACTTTGAACATATATTGATTGATTTTTATAATATTTTACTAGTTTCGGATTGTTCGGCACCAAGTTGAGGCTTTAGAGTGAATTTGAGGCCGGAAAGTGAGCTTTGAGACGAGGTAAGTCTGTTGTCTAACTTTGTAGAGGGAATTCTCCCCATAGGTGATTTAAATTAATGTTGCTTTTAATTGTGGGGGCTACATACGTACGAGGTGACGAGAGTCCATGCATAGCCACTAATTATGCTTATGTCCGGGTAGTTTTAGGACCTAAATCATGAATTACTTGAAATATTTGCACCTTACCTGTTAATTGAAGTGCCTAAATTATGTTAGAACTTGTTGATTAAACCGTGAAAGACCGTTAATAGAATTTGTGTTACATTGTGTATTAGCCTTTAATAACGGTTAAGTGAAACACTCATAAAGTATCCTCTCTTCTTGTGGAGTGGGTCAAACGCCTCGGCAGCAGATAGATGCATCTATGGTTCATGCCGCTCGAGTCTCGGCAGTGTACACATTATCCTGGATCGGACCGTACGACCTCGGCATAAATCTTGATTAATAATACTTGTTGCCTAATCATACCTTATATCATGTTGTGACTTGTAAGGTTACGATTTATAATGAAAGTGATTTATTTAGAATTATTAAAATTGTGAAGAATTAATTGCTCTTGCTTGTTAATGAGTTATTATTATTAGTTTCATCACCAATGTTTATTTAGAAATTCCTGTATTCATATTGTTAGCCCATAGTAAGTGTCGAAGTCGACCCCTCGCCACTGCTTCTTCGAGGTTAGACTTGATACTTACTGGGTACATTTTGTGTATGTACTCACGCTACACTTCTACACTGACCATGCAGGATCTGAGGTAGGTGCATTTGGCAGTCCTACCGGCGCGCATCCCAAATATCTCGAGGCCTAGTGATAAGTTGCTTCCTGAGCCGTTCCGCAGCCCCTAGAGTCTCTCTTTTGTATTTATGTTCTGTCTACTTTACATTCAGACAGTAAATAGAGTTTTGTATATTCTACTAGTTGCTCATATACTTGTGATACCAAGTCTTGGCACACACTAGTAGGCTTGTTGTTTTGGATTATTTCTATGGTTATGATTGCACTCAGCTACTCTGGTTTTATTTATTTTAAACCTGTTGCTCCTTAAATCTTTTAAATTAATGAAAATTTAATTGCTTGAGAATCTATTAAACAGTGAAATCACGTGGTTAGTTCACCGTTAGCTTGCCTAGAGGCGGCGCTGGGTGCCATCACGGCCTATAAGAGAATTGGGTCGCAACAATATAGTAACAGAGCATTAGGTTCACGTAGGTCTCATAAGATATGAGCAGTCCTAATAGAGTTGGATCAGTACGGAGATGTACGTACATGTCTTCGAGAATCTCTAGGGTGTTAGGAAATTACTCTTTCTTCATCTCCTATCGAGTAGTTGATATGATACTAAGCATCTTTCTCTTATTCTCTCACAGATGGTGAGAACGCGTGCAGCTGATATTCTAGATCAGGGAGGAGCTGCTCCCCATGTTGCTAGAGGCTGGGGCAGAGCTCGAGAGAGCGCTCCAGCCCGTGGTAGGGGACGAGGACATCCAAGAATTGCTCCAGCTATGCCACCAGTGGATCCAGTGGAGGATCCTCCCATTGAGGAGCAGGGCGAGGTGTCTGCAGCAGAGCCAACCCCGGTGGATTTCATGTACGCATCGGGATTTCAGGAGGTCATGGGCCGTATGCTGCGGTTCATGGATTCTAGGACTCAGGCTGGTCTATTCCCAGCAGACCCAGCCACATCTCAGGTGGGAGGGGGGCATAGACCCCTACCGCTCAGGCTCCAGGGCATGCAGTTGCCGTATATTAAACCTCGGGTGCACTACCCGTGGGTGGAGCTTGGCCAGCTGCAGCAGCTACACCGGAGCCCATACCAGCTGCGGCCGGCGATCTGCACAGGCTATTGGACAATTTTGTATTGTCCCTTGTTTTCTACCTGCAAGCGTTAGTTTAAAATATAAATAAAATAAATAAAAGGGTCGTACCTTGGTAGTAATATCACTTCAGGTAAGTTATTTTCTATGCATTCACCGTTCATTGTCCCGAGCTTGTAAGATCCCTTTTCGGTAATTTCAATGATAAGGTCCTTCCTAGTTCGGTCCCAGCTTCCCCTAGTTCGGATTCCGTGTGTTCGATGTGACTTTTCTTTGTACCATGTCTCCGACGTCGAAGCATCGAAGGTTGGTCCTTCTGTTGTAATACCTCTTGATTCACTACTTTTTGGGCAGTCACTCGAATAAGGGCGGCTTCGCGCCTTTCATCTAACAGGTCCAGGTTCGTATTCATGGTTTCGGCTGGAGGGCAGGGCCCGTAGATGGTGGCAGTCATATCTTCTTAGCAGACCAGCAGATTCTCCTCCCTTGACTTGTGATCAGTTCACACGCCTCTTCTTGGATAGATATATTCCACCCTCTCAAAGGGAAGAGTTGCGGTTTCAGTTCGAGCAGCTTCAGCAGGGCCAGATGTCCGTGAGTGACTATGAGGTGAGATTCTCTGAGTTGTCTCACCATGCACTTATGATCCTTCCGATCGATGCAGAGAGAGTGCGAAGGTTTGTTGCCGGTTTGCTCTCAGGTATCCAAGCCACCATGGCTCGAGAGGTGGAAATGGGAACTTCTTACGGGCTAGTTGTGGAGATAGCTTGGAAGATTGAGGGTGTCTGTCAGTGGAGTTGAGAGCAGGAATCAGTTTGTGAGGGGTCAGTCTAGCAGGCCCATATATCCAGCACCGCAACCTGCTCGGGGTGCTCTAGTCTGATCTTATTTTAGTGCTATTCCAGAGAGTTCCTAACGCCCACCAGCTATCCAGGATTCCCCCAGTGGGTACGAGAGGTCGTTTCGAGTGCGGAGATCTCAGTAACGTGCGGAGGTTTTTCCCCAGGCTTCGAGGCATGGCAGTGCAGCAGGGTCGTAGCCTATGATTCCAGCACCATCTATCCCACTAGCCGTCCGGCTGCCCGTAAGCGGAGGGCTAGTGGGTAGGGGCCGTTCTAGAGGTGGAGGCTAGTCAGGTGGAGGCTAGTCAGGTGGCGCTCCAGCTAATTTCTATGCTTTTCCGGTCAGACCATATGCAGTGACCTAAGATGCCGTGATCACAAGTATTATTTCTGTATGTGGTAGGGATTCTTCAATACTATTTGATCTAGGGTTTACGTATTCATGTGTTTCATCTCTGTTTACTCATTTCTTGGGTGTTTCTCGTGAGTCCCTGAGTACTCCTGTTTATATATCCACTCATGTGGGCGACTCCGTTGTTGTGGATCGGATCTATCAGTCTTGCATTGTTACCTTCTGTGGTTATGAGACTAGAGAGAATCTTTTATTACTCGACATGACCGACTTTGAGGTCATCCTGGGCATAGACTGGTTATCTCCATATCATGCCATCCTTGATTGCCATGCCAAGACTATTACCTTGGCGATGCAAGAGTTTCCTAGACTGGAGTGGAAGGGTTTGTGTGTCAGTGCATCTAGTCGAGTTATTTTTTTTCCGGAGGCTCGACACATGGTCGAGAAGTGTTGTTTGGCTTATCTGGCCTATGTTCGAGACACTATGCAGAGACTCGGGCGATTATTTCAGTGCCCGTAGTCCGGGAGTTCACCGATGTGTTTCCTTCTGATCTTGGCACACCACCAGATCATGATATTGATTTCTGTATTGATTTGGCTTTGGTTACCCAACCTATCTCTATTCCACTGTACTGCATGGCTCCGAAAGAGTTGAAGGAGTTGAAGGAACAACTTGAGGAGTTGCTAGCAAAGGGGTTCGTCAGGACGAGTGTATCACCTTGGGGTGGGCCAGTGTTATTTGCGAAGAAGAAAGATGGAACTATGGGGATGCGCATTGATTACCGCTAATTGAACAAAGTTACCATTAAGAACAAGTAGCCGTTGCAGCGTATTGATGATTTGTTTGACCAGTTGCAAGGTGCCAGGGTGTTCTCCAAGATCGACTTGAGATCGGGGTACCATCAGTTAAAGATTCGGGATTCGAATGTTCCGAAGACTACTTTCTGGACTAGATATGGCCATTATGAGTTCTAGTGATGTCTTTCAGCTTGACTAACGCCTTGGTGGCATTTATGGATTTGATGAACATGGTGTTCAGTACATATATTAATTTATTTTTTATTGTCTTCATTGATGACATCTTCATCTACTCGCACAACATAGAGGAGCACAAGCAGCATTTGAGAGTGGTACTTCAGACCTTGCGGGAATAGAAGCTATATGCTAAGTTCTCCAAGTGTTATTTTTGGCTAGATTTTAGAGCATTCTTAGGGCATGTTGTATTGGGTGAGGGTATTAAGGTAGATCCCAAGAAGATCGAGGTAATTCAGAGTTGGCCTCGTCCTACTATGGCGACAGAGATCAGGAGCTTTTTGGGGTTAACAGGTTATTTTCACCGGTTTTTGGAGGGCTTCTCATCTGTTGCAGCACCTTTGACTAGATTAACCCAGAAGGGAGCTCCGTTCCATTGGTCCGATGATTGTGAGGCGTGCTTTCAGAAGCTTAAGACAGCTTTGACTACGTCACCAATTCTAGTGTTGCCTTCCGGTTCAGCAATGTATATTGTGTATTACGATGCTTCACGCATTGGGTTGGGTTGTGTGTTGATCTTTGAGGTTGAGTTATTGCATATGCTTCACGTCACTTGAAGCCCCACGAGAAGAATTACCCTGTACCCGATTTGGAGTTGGCAGCGATTGTTCATGCTCTTAAGATCTGGAGGCATTATCTTTATGGGGTGTCTTGTGAGGTTTACACCGATCATCTCAGTTTGCAGCATTTGTTCAAGCAGAGGGATCTCAACTTGAACAAGCGCAGGTGGCTTGAGTTACTAAATGACTATGATATTACCATCCTTTATCATCCAGGCAAGGCGAATGTAGTTGTAGATGCCTTGAGCAGAAAGGCAGAGAGTATGGGTAGTTTGGCATTCATTTTAGCAGATAAGGGGCCACTAGCTTTGGACATTCAGTCTCTGGCTAATAGACTTGTGAAGTTGGATATTTTAGAGCCCAGTCCAGTTCTTGCATGCGTTGTTGCTCAGTCTTCATTATTCGAGCAAATCAAGGCTCTCCAGTTTGATGATCTGCACTTGTTGGTTCTCAGAGAGACGGTACTACGAGGTGGTGCCAAGGAGGCTACTATCGGTGAAAATGGTGTGCTGCGACTCCAGGGTCGCCTATGTTTTCCTAATGTTGATGGCTTAAGGGGAAAAATCCAAGAAGAGTCACACAATTTTCGGTATTCTATTCATCCAAGTGCTACGAAGATGTATCGCGACTTGAGGCAGCATTATTGGTGACAGCGGATGAAGAAAGACATAGTTGAGTATGTTGGGAGGTGTTTAAATTGCCAGCAGGTTAAGTATGAGCATCAGAGTGCAGGTGGCCTGCTTCAACTGATGACTATACCTGAGTGGAAATGGGAGCGCATTACTATGGACTTCGTAGTTGGGTTGTCGCGGACGTTGAGGAAGTTTGATGCAGTTTGGGTCATTTGTCGACAGGTTGACCAAGTTGGCACATTTCATTCCGGTCGTGACCACGTACTCCTCAGAGAGGTTGGCCCAGATTTATATTCAGGAGATTGTTCGGTTGTATGGTGTACCTATTTCCATTATATCAGATAAAGGACCCCTGTTTACTTCGCATTTCTGGAGACAGTACAGAGTGAGTTGGGGATCCGTATAGAGCTTAGCATAACCTTTCATCCGCAGACCTACGGGCAGTCGGAACGGACAATTCAGATCTTGGAGTATATGCTCAGAGCATGTGTGATCAGCTTTGGACGGCAGTGGGATCGATTCTTTCCTTTGGCTGAGTTTGCTTACAATAACAGTTATCATTCAAGCATCGAGATAGCTCCATTTAAAGCTTTATATGGTCGGCAATGTCGTTCTCCTATCGGATGGTTTGAGCCCAGTGAAGCTAAGTCATATGGTATTGATTTGGTGAAGTATGCCTTGGAGAAGGTAAAGTTGATTCTGGTGCGACTTCGCACAACACAGTCCAGAAAGAAGAGTTACGCAAATCAGAAGGCGTATGATTTATCTTTTATGGTGGGCGAGAAAGTTCTCTTGAAAGTCTCGCCGATGAAGGGAATCATGAGGTTCTCGAAGAAGGGCAAGTTAAGCCCAAGGTTTATAGGTCCATTTGGTTGTTAAGACGAGTTGGGGAGGTTGCTTATGAGCTTACCTTGCCTCCCCATCTATCGGGAGTTCATCCGATTTTGCACGTGTCTATGCTCCGGAGGTATCATGCTGACAGGTCGCATGGGTTAGATTTTAGCATTGATTCAGTTAGATGAGAGCCTGGTTATGACGAGGAGCCAGTTGCCATTGCTGATAGGCAAGTGAGCCAGTTGAAGTCCAAAAGGATTTCCACAGTAAAGGTTCAGTGGAGGGGCCAACCAGTTGAGGAGGCGACTTGGGAGGCCGAGGAGGACATGCCGAGCAGATTCCCACACTTATTCAGCACCCCAGGTATGATTCTAGACCCCTTCGAGGACGAACGTTTGTTTAAGAGGTGGAGAATGTAACGACCCGACTGGTCGTTTTACTTTCTAGAATCTCGTTCTCCTAAATAAGACTCCCCATATGTGCTTTTAAAGTTTTATGACTTGCAGGGATGGTTAGTTCGGGATTTGGAATGGTTCGGGTTGAAATCAGAAAACTTGGTTGATTAAAGTTGACAAAAAGTGCTAAGTTTGACTTTGGTCAATATTTTTAGTAAACGACATCGAAATCGAGATTTGACGATTCCAATAGGTTCGTATGATGACTTTGGACTTGGGCGTATGTTCGTATGGGGTTTTAGATGACTCGGGAGCATTTCGACGCATAATAGTGAATATTTGCACATTCAAGGTTTTAGAGTTCTTTAAATTTGGTTTGAAGAAGGAGTTGGAGTTATCGAGGTCCGTTTGGGATTCTGATCCTGGGAATAGTTTTTTCTTTGGTGCTTTAAGACTTGCACGTAGAATTTCGCGTCATTCCGAGTTGTTTAAGTATGTTTCGGCGCGTTCGGAGTAAGTTGGAAGAACTTGAAGTTCATAAGTTGATCCTATTAGTTTTGGACTGCGATTCTTAGTTTTAGTGTTGTTTTACGAATTCCGAGAGTGCGAGCGAATACGTTTTATGATTTTAAACTTGTTGGTATATTTGGACGGGGCCTCGGGGGCCTCGGACGCCATTCGGATGATTCATGGATTGAGTTAAGACTCAAAAGGGCTGCTGATGCACCAGTTCAGGTGTGCCCGCATCTACGAGCTTTTGGCCGCAGGTGCGAGCCTGCAGATGCGTCCTTTTGGCTGTAGAAGCGACTTTGGAGCCTTGGCTAGTGGTTCGCAGAAGCGGGCCTGGTGCCATAGAAGCGGTACCGTAAATGTGACCTAGTAACCGCAGATGAAGAAGTTCTGCTGGGCAGAACCCTCATTTAATGTCGAGGCTCAACCATTTTAGGTTCATTTAGTTCAATCCTTGGGCGATTTTTGGAGTTCTTAGAGAAGGGTTTTCATCTATCACGTTGAGGCAAGTAATTTCTATACAATGTGAGTTAAATACATGATTATGGGTAAATTTAACTTGTTGTGAAATCATAGGTTTAGATGAAAAACCTAGGTTTTGATAAAAGTGAGATTTAACCACGAAAATGGTTATGAAATTTAGTAAAAATTATATATTTGAGATCGTGAGGTTATGGGTAACGACTTTCTTCAAATATTTCTGAAATCCGGGCACGTGGGCCTGGGGTGAATTTTAGGAATCCTTCAAATGGGGTTGGGTAATCACTTTAATAGTTAGAATATAAACTTTTGAACATATATGATTGATTTATACAACATTTGACTAGTTTCGGATTATTCGGCACCGAGTTTAGGCTTTAGAGTGAATTTGAGGCCGGAAAGTGAGCTTTGAGACGAGGTAAGTCTGTTTTCTAACCTTGTAAGAGGGAATTCTCCCCATAGGTGATTTAAATTAATGTTGCTTCTAATTGTGGGGGCTACGTACGTAAGAGGTTACGAGAGTCCGTGCGTAGCTACTAATTATACTTACGTCCGGATAGTTTTAGGACTTAAATCATGAATTACTTGAAACATTTGCACCTTACCTGTTAATTAAAGTGCCTAAATTATATTAGAACTTGTTGATTAAATCGTGAATGACCGTTAATGGAATTTGTGCTACATTGTGTATTAGCCTTTAATAACGGTTAGTCAAATGCTTATAGAGTATCCTCTCTTCTTGTGATGGGCTGAACACCTCGGCAGTAGATAGATGCATCTATGGTTCATGCTGCTCGACCCTCGATGGTGTACACATTATTCTGGATCGGACCGTACAACCTCGGCATAAATCGTGCTTGGTATTACTTGGTGCCCAATCATACCTTATATTATGTTGTGGCTTGTAAGGTTAAGATTTGTAAGGAAAGTGATTTATTTGGAATTATTAAAATTGTGAAAGAATTAATTGCTCCTGCTTGTTAATGAGTTATTATTATTATTTGCATCACCAATGTTTATCTAGAAATTCCCGTATTCATATTGTTAGCCCATAGTAAGTGTCGAAGTCGACCCCTCGTCACTACTTCTTCGAGGTTTGACTTGATACTTACTGGGTACATGTTGTTTATGTACTCACGCTACACTTCTGCGCTGACCGTGTAGGATCTAAGGAGGTGCATCTGGCGGTCCTACCTGCGCACATCCCAGATATCTCGAGGCCTAGTGGTAAGTTGCTTCTTGAGCCGTTCTGCAACCCCTAGAGTCTCTCTTTTGTATTTATGTGCTGTCTACTTTATACTCAGACAATAGATAGAATTTTGTATATTCCACTAGGTTCTCATACACTTGTGACACCAGGTCTTGGTACACATTAGTAGGCTTGTGGTTTCGGATTATTTCTATGATTATGATTGCACTCAGCTGCTCTCATTTTATTTATTTTAAACCTGCTGCTCCTTAATTATTGAAAGTTTAATTACTTGGGAATCTATTAAAAGTTGAAATCACGTGGTTAATTCACTATTGGCTTGCCTAGTGGTGGCATTGGACACCATCACGGCCTATAAGAGAATTGGGTAGTGACATTAAGCATATATTTAGATATCTTCAGGGAACTATTGATATGAGATTGTTTTACTATAATGAATCTAAGTCATAGATGATCGGTTATGCAGATGTAGGATATTTGAGTGATCCACATATATCCTGATCTTAAATAGACTCTTTATTTACGCATGGAGGTACAACTATATCATGACGTTCAATGAAACAAACAATAGCTACCGCTTCTTCAAATGATGCTGAGAGAATAGGTTTTCATGAAGCAAGTGGGGAATGTATTTAGTTGAGATGAATGGCTCAGCTTATTCAAGAAATGTATGATTTTTATTTAACAAAAGATATTCCAACTACACTGAAAGAAGACAATGTTCCATGTGTAGCTCAACTAAAGGCAGGACACATTAAAAGAGATAGAACACAACACATTTCACTAAAGTTCCTTTTTGGATCTGTGTGATCCAACGACTGGGATAATGTCTAATAATAGGACGAGATTAAAGAGAAAATAGGGATAATTTTGACCGTTAATAATTTGAATCAACGGCTCAGATTGTTTGTGTTTGTCTTGTGAGTGGGATTAGAGAGTGACGTGGCGCGACGTGATTGGTTTGCAAGGAGTGGCAGGGATATCTAACTCAGAATGAGATAGGGTATTTGGGCTGGGTCAGGTCCGAATTGGGCTTCGCATTTGGGCTAAAAATAATTTGTTGACAAAAGGAATGAAATCAAGCTAGTGTCGAATTAAGCAAAGTCTAGAGCAAATCAATCAAGACAAAGATAAACAATCAAGTTCAAGAATTAAGGAAAATCTGTGGAGAAAGAAATCAAAGGATCATAATTGACAGAATTCAAATTTAGACAACAAGAAAAATAGAAGTTGGAGTAATGGTAGATCAATCAACTACATGCCAATGATTGCTCCTGTAAATTAGGAAAATACAATGAAAGAAGAGCATATCCAAGAATTGAATCCAACCTTCTTTTGTGAACTGGATTCAGAGGCAACCCTTGGGTTAAATCTCTTAACATATTCTTTGCCTCAATCAATGGTCTGCCAGCTCAAGATTTGCAACGACTCTGACGAAAAGAAAAATCCAAGACCTACCTATATGAAGAACTGAAGGATAAAAGAAAGATTCACGCAACTCCATATACAATTTTCTACATCTTTCTAGTTCTTAGTACAAACACTGTATTCTTGAGTTTACTAGTGTCACAAAAGATAGGTAGAGTTAGAAAACAATCAAGAAGTTGTGTCAAGCATTGAGAACCATTCAAACTGAACTTCGTTAGTGGTGAATGAACGAAAACCACAATTGTTGTAATTGTTCGCATATTGAAGATCTAAGAGAACCCTTGTGACCCAAGGGAACTGGATGTAGGTACCACAATGGTATTCAAACCAGTATAAAAACTCTGAGCCTTTACTGTTTCTTTAATTCTGCATATTTATTTTCTTCCAAATTCTAAGTCTTAAGAAAATAGGAGGCGATTATTACTCATATTAGTCAACTAATTTTTAATTGGGCAACCCCTCTTGTGTTTCAATTGGTATTAGAGCAAGGTCTCACAAATTTTGCTTAATCGCAAGTGAGAAAAAGATCATGGCATCAGACACAGTTATTGGAGCACTCTTTCAAGAAGGAACCTCTCAAGTAAGACCACCATACTTTAATGGTCAACACTTTTCCCACTAGAAAGTGCGTATGAAAACCTACACAAAATCATATGTCATTAAAGTCTGTAACGTGATTAAAAAGGGAGATCTCCCTATTCCACCAAAGAAGGATAAAGACGGTGAAGTTCAGGTATCATCTGACCCTCTTGATTTAGATGATTACACTGATGAACAAGCTGCTATTGTTCAAGTGAATGCCAAGGCAAAAAATCTCCTGCACAATGCCATAAGTGGAGAAGAGTATGAGATGACATCAAGTTATGAAACTACAGAAGAAATGTGGGATAAACTAGAAGTCACCTAAGAATTATAAACAAAGTAAAAGAGACAAGAATAAATCTTCTAACTCATGACTATGGACTGTTGCAAACGAAGGAAGGTGAAATAGTTAAAGAAATATTCTCAACATTCAGCAAAATCATTTGGAAGACTGTAAAAACCAGAGTACCGGTCAGGAAATTCCTCAGAAGCATACCCACTGCATGACAGCCTAAGGTTATTGCCTTAGAATGTCAAGACCTTGATAAAATCTCATATAATGAATTTTGAGGAGACCTCATAGCATTTGAAAAAACTCATCTAAACAGACGAGTTCCGGAAGAGAAAAGAAAAATATAGCTTTCAAAGTAACTGCAGTTGAGTCTGAAAATGAAGAAGAAGAAGAGAAAGAAAAAGAGGAAGAAGAAGAAGGAGAGCACGAGGAAAATATAGCAATGCTATCTAGGGTAGTATCTAATCTGATGAGAAGAACCAGAGAAGGAAGAAAGGGAAAACAATTTAACAAAAAAGGAAGGTGTCATGACACAGAATCCCAACCTGGAGGTCGTGATGGCGCCTAACATCCACTTGCTATGCAAGCCAACATTAGTTACCCTTTTTAATAATTTAACAATTCAAAATAGAATACTAACAATTATTAACGAAGATTAAAGCTAAAATACATGAAATAAACCCTTAACATAACATGGTCTTACTCAAATACCAAAAGTCTAGCGTCACCTAGTACATGAGCAACTAGGAGTCTACAAGTATAGTTTGAAATTAATACAACTGTTTGAATAAGATAAACATTAAATATAGGAAATAGAAGGGGACTTTAGAGTCCGCGAATGCCAGCAGCTCTACCACAAGTCTCCGAAGCAACTATGATTCACGTAGACGCACCTCTAAGCACCGCTGGGACCAGTACCAGTACCAGTATCGGGACAAGAAGTGCAAGTATGAGTATAATCGACCCAATATACTCCGTAAGTGTCGAGCCTAACCTCGACGAGGTAGTGACGAGGCTATGATAAGACACCGACGTAAAAATCATGGACAAATATATATACAAAGCAGCAAAATAACAAGTAGAACGAAAAAAATATTAACTAGGAAGGGACGTGCGAAAGGGGAAATATCTATTAACGGCAAGTACGAAATAAAAAAATATCATCTTTCGAAATAAGCAATAATATAACCAAGTGAATCACAAATTTGAGAATCTAATGAGTTAAGGAAAGAAAGATGACACGGCCTCGCCGTTCGTGTTATTACTCTCTTCCTCACAATGTGATATTATAAATAAATGGCACGGCATCACTCTTCATGATTTTACTCACCGGGCATGGCATCACCCTTCGTGGTTTTACTCTCTCAATCTCTCAATATATGATGAAGAATGTAAATAAGGTGCGGCAACATCCTTCGTGCTTTTCACTCTTCCTCACCAATCAACAATACAAATCCAAATAATAAATGTAAGGCGAGAAACAATTTCACTTCAATTATAGAGCCATGATAACAAACTCAACTTTCAAAATTCCCAACATCTTCAAAATAAACAATAAATATGAGGCGAATAATTAAAAGTAATAATCTAACCTAAGCATGAAGAACAAATTCAAATAAACAACTTAGAACAAAGAAACAATTCCCACCCGTATGATTTAACCCAATAACAACGCATATGTACTCGTCACCTCACATATACGTTATTTTTGCACATAATTCAAGTAGCAAATAAACCAAAAAGTCCTCCACCTCTTAGCGTGATAATCAAGAATAGCTTGATATGGTACAACCAATCCATGTCCAAAATTACATCCAAATATACCATATTGAGTAACAGAAGAACAACCCTCGTCTCATAACCCTCGATAGTGACCAAACAAGAACGCTATACACGGTCTACCATAATAGAATCCCCAACAGGCGTAGACACATAAACAGGGTTACTCAAAGAATCACGCAACATATCCAAATATAAGGCAAAATATGATGACACATACGAACAAGTGGAATCCAGATCAAATAAAATTTATGCGTACTTATATTAGACCGGAACAATACCTGTGATGTCAACATCTGATACAACAGCCTCAGTCCTATCAGAAAAAGCATAACAACGGGCTTGGCCTCCCCCTCTAGGATGACCTCTACCCGTCTGTCCTCTCCTCTAGCTGGCTGTGCAGGTGGAGCAGCAATTGGAGCAGAAACCATAGCATGAGCACCATGTGGAGGTCCACCCATCCAAAGCCTGAGACAATCTCTCACCATGTGTCTAGTATCACCACACTCAAAATAACCCTTCTACGGGTATGACTCCTAGTATTGAGTCTGACCCTGGTGGCTACAATAACTACTGTAGGAACCCCGTGCAGAAGGTGCACACGAATATGGTTGTCCATAATGGGTTCTTTGAGGTTCCTGAATAGCTGGAGCATTACGAGCAACATGGAGTGCAAAATGAACTGGTCGACTGATAAAGTCCCTGTCATGACGAGCTGAAATTGCTGTATGGGAACCACTAAATCCTCCAAAATCTTGAGGCCTCTTGGCCTCCTTATCTCTTATCTCATGGTCGTGGATATGCTCCAACCTCCTAGAGATCTCCACAACTTGCTGAAATGGAGTATCCGTCTCCAACTCCCGTGTCATCCCACATCGGAGATCATAACCAAGTCCCTTAATAATGTACGAATTCTCTCTCTAACAGTGGAAAACCAAAGCAGGTGCATGACGTGATAACTCACTGAACCTCATAGCATACTCGGACACAGTCATAGTCCCCTGGCACAACTGCTCGAACTCGGTGCGCAATGCATCCCGGAAGGTTTGTGGAACGAACTCCCTCAACAAGAGATCAGTAAACTGAGCCCAAGTAAGTGGCGTTGCATCATCTAGCCTACTCCCCTCATAAGCCTGCCACCATCTATATGTTGACCATATCAGCTGCAAATATGCAAGGCCGACTCCGCTCAACTCCACTATGCCAATAGTGCATAGAATACGGTGACACTGATCTTGAAAATCATGTGCATCCCCAGAAGCTGTGTCACTGAAAGTAGGAGGGTTATACTTCTTGAACCTCTCTAACCTCTTCTGCTTCTCCTTTGATGCCACTGGCCTGACCTCAGGTTGAACCGCAATCATGGGCTGCACCGGCATAACACCCGGAGCTTGATCAATATGAACTTGCTGCTCTGGTGTACGGGCGGAGGGATTCTGGGCTCCTTCCCCGGCCTGAGAAGTAGTTGGTACAACTGGAATCAATTCCTCTTGAGCTAAGGTGCCAAACATGCTTAAAAAAGGCCAAAGTCTCTTGAAGTCTGGGGTAGTAATAAGCGCCTCAGGTGCCTGCTCTCCAACCGGAGCTACTGGTGGCTCCTCAGTCACAGACCTAGCACGACCCCTCAATACAGCACGTGCTCTGCCTCTGCCTTGGCCTCTGCCCCAGCATCTAGCAACACCGACACCGGGGACAAAATTATCAGTAACTGAAGTCCATGCCTTCACCATCTATGAGAGAATAGAAATACAAAGGCTCAAATTCCGAAATCAATAAATCTGCACGATAAGGAATGAAAGAAGTGAAGTTTCCTAATAGTTCCGTAGCCTCCCGAAGATAAATATAGTCGTCTCCATACCAATTCACGAGTCTCTACTAAACTTGCTTGTAACTCGTAGAACCTACATCCTAGAGCTCTTATACCAACTTGTCACGACCCAAAATCTCACCTTAAGGATCATGATGGCACCTAGTTCCTGGGACTAGGTAAGCCTATCACATAATGAGAACAACAGAAAATGCCAACTTAAATAATAAAGAAAATTGAATAGTGCCATAACATAACTAAAAACACAATACAATAGTCATACATCCCAAAACCCATTAATACAGAGTCATAAGCTCTACCAAGAGTACATTACAACTCTCAAATACAACACCATTTTGGAATGTAATAAACAGTAGTAAGGAAAAATAATAGAAGGTGACTCCGAGGCCTACAAGCGGAATAGTAGGTATACCTTAAAGTCTTTAACAGGTTGAGATCAATCCACTACCGACCGGCACACTCTGAGATACCTAGACTTGCACAAAAATATGCAGAAGCGTAGTATGAGTACACCACAATCGATACCCAGTAAGTATCAAGACTAACCTTGGTGGAGTAGTGACGAGGTTTAAGCCGAGACACTAACTAGTCAATAATCTCGCTGTGTATGCATCACAATAATGTATTTCCCCTTACTTACAATACGCGCATAATCCCTCATTATCTTTCCACATGCGCATCAATATACACATCACTATTATGCTTCACATGTGCATCTCAATCACAACACAAAAATAACAATTACCCACACCACACGTACACATGTGCCACAACATCAACACAATAACAATACCAACCCCATAACAAGATATAAGCCACGACTCATCAATAATATGTACAACAATCATAACAAAAATATAGGGTTGCAGGGAGTGAACAATAAATCAAAAGCATGTTTCATAAAACAAACAACTCCAATTCAAGGAATACTAATAGCCTAATGTCTAATCCGGTCACAACCAACACATACGCCCGTGCACACACTCGTCACCTTAAGTCATGTTGTTTCACATAGCACAATTAATGCAAAATAGACCAATCCTAAGGGGAAATTCCCCACACAAAGTTAAGCAAGATACTTACCTCAAATAAGCTAAGTCAATAACCTAAGAAACCTTTCCCGTGCAAATCAACCTCCAAACGGCTCGAATCTAGCCAAAATAACTTAATAATATCAATAAAAGTCATAGGAAAAATCCAAAATGATAACGATCTTGGTTCAATTATGCAAAGTCAACCCAAAAAGTCAACCCTGGGCCCATGCCCCGAAACCAGACAAAACTCACAAATTCCGACCATCCATTCCAATACGAATTCAAATATATGTGTTTCATCGAATTCTGACCTCAAATCGACCTTCAAATCACCAATTTTTACCTTAGAAAAGTTTTTACTAAAATCTTCATTTTTTTAATTTGATTCATCAAACAATCGGTAAATTCAAGGTTGGAATCATGAAATATAAAAAAACTGAGTAAAAAAATACATGCCCCAATCCAAATCATAAAAATCCCCCAAATCGAGCTATATAACTCAAAATGCGATAAAATAATAAAAACCCTCGAAATAGAATACTTACATGGTCTGTCTAGTTATACACATTGCGTTCGTAGAAGCTACATCACGATCGTGAAGATAAAATTCCACCCAGCTGTTGGCCATCCTACAGGAACGCGAGACAATCATCGCGAACGCGATGCTCACGATGTTGGGGCCTACGCAAACACGGCCTAAACCATGCGATCGTGAAGAATAAACGGAAGTCCTTCCCCAGCCAGTCTTTCTTCTATGCGAACGCGGCCCCTTCTTCGCGAACGCGAAGAATAATGTTGCCTAACACCAAATTGACCTCCGCGAACGCGACTGCTTAGTCGCAATCTTGATGAAGGAAACTAGATATCAGCCAACAACAGTTCAAAACAAGATGAAATGATTTGAAACCCATCCAAAACACACCTGAGGCCCCCAAAACCCCGCTCAATCACACCAACCAATCCCTAAACATAACACGGACCTACTCGAGGCCTCAAATCATACCAAATATCAAAACTAATAATCGCACCTCAATTCAAGCCTAATGAATTAATAAATATCCAACTTCCAAAACTCATGCCGAACAATACGAAATCAACTCAAAATGAACTCAAATTTTGCATGAAAGTCTCAAATGACATAACGGAACTGTACAAACTCCCGAAACTGCAATCCAAACCCGATATCAACAAATTCAACCCTCGGTCAAACTTATAAACCTTCCAAATTTTTAACTCTTTAGCTTTCTCTAATTCAATCCATAACAACCTAGGAACCTCCAAATCTAAATCTGGGTACACACTGAACTCCAAAATCACCATTCAAAGCTATTGGAAGCATCAAAATACTATTTCAGAGTCCTCTACACAAAAGTCAAACTCCGGTAAACTTTTATAACTTAAGCCTCAAAAAAAAGGGACTAAGTGTCCCAAATCAATTCAAAACTCTCCTGATAGAAAACCAACCAACCACGCAAGTCACGTAATCATAAATACATATATGTAAAGCATCAAATAGGAGAAACGAAGCTAAAATACTCAAAATGATGGGTCGGGTCGTTACATATAGGTAGTTTGGCATTTATTCTAACTAAGGAGAGGCCTTTGGCTATGGATGTTCAGGCCTTAGCCAGCAGATTTGTGAGATCACATATTTTTAAGCCTAATATGTTCGTATTGGTATTATTGGTACTCTTCCTTATTTGAGTGCATTAAGGCTTGCTAGTATGATGATTTTTTTTTTTTTTTTTGTGCTTAAGGACATAGTGCAACAAGGTGGCATGAAGAAGTTTATCATTAGAGATGATGGTGTTATGCGACTCTAGAGTCAACTTTGTGTTTCTAATGTATTCTATTCATCTAGGTGTTACGAAGATCTATCATAACCTAAAATAACACTATTACTGGTAGAGGACGAAGAAAGATATTATTGGGCATGTTTCACGGTATTTCAATTGCCAAAAAATCATGTATGAACATTAGAAACTAGGTGGTTTGACTTAGAAGATGGTTATACTGGAGTGGAAGTGGGAGCTCATCACTATGGACTCTATGGTAGGCTTGCCATGTACTTTGTGGAAGTTTGATGTTATTTGGATCATTGTGGATAGGTTGACCATGTCCATGCATTTTATAACATCATTATTACTTATACTTCGGAGAGGATGGCCAGATTTATATTTGGGAGATAGTTCATTTGCATTATGTGCTTATTTCTATCATTTCAGACCGGGATACTCAGTTTTGCATCTTACTTTTGGAGAGTCGTGCAATGTGAGTTGGGCATATAGATAGCTCTCCTTTTCACCCATAGACTGATGGTCAGCTCGAGTTAAGTATTCAAATTCTTGAGGACATGCTGCAAGCTTGTGTGATTGACTTTGGAGGTCATTGGGATCGGTCTTGCCTTTGGTAGAGTTTGGATACAAATAGCATTATCGGTCCAACATTCAGATAGCTCTCTATGAGGGTTTCTATTGTAGATGGTGTCCTTCTCCTATTGGTTTGGTTGGAGCCTGATGAGGCTAGGTTGTTTGATACGAGATTCCTTGAAGAAGGTTAAGTTAATTCAGGAGCGACTACGAATAGGTCAAAGTAAGAAAAAGAGTTATATCGACAAGAAGGTTGGTGATGTGGCACTCATGTAGGGTAAGAAGGTTCTTCTAAAAATTTAACCTATGAAAAGTGTGATGTTGTTTGGCAAAAATGGAAAATCGAGCCCGAGGTTCATTGGTCCCTCTAAAGTGTCAGAGAGAGGCGGTAAGGTGGCTTGTAGACTTGCTTCCTCCTAACTTATTAGGTGATATATTCGGTATTCATGTTTTTATGCTTTGAAAGTATCATGAAGATATGTTACATGTTGTGGACTTCACCATAGGTGCATTCAGATGAGAGTTTGGCCTAGAAAAAAGAATCGGCAGCTATTTTGGACCGACAGATTCGAAAGCTAAGGTTAAAGGAGATCGTTTTGGTAAAAGTGATTTAGAAAGGTAAACCGAGCGAGAAATCTTCGTAGGAGATATGATCAGATATGTGGATCAGATATCCAAAACTTTACAGTCCAGGAATATTTCTAAAACTATTCAAGGACGAACATCTATTTAAGAGATGGCGAATATAACGACCCAATTAGTTGTTTTTATTTCTAGGAACTCACTCCCCTATTTGAGACTTCATGTAGGTTCTTTTGGTATTAATTGACTAGAGGGTATAGGTGGTTCCAATCCCGAGAGGTTCGCGAGTGATTTAAACACTTAGTCCGAACTAGAAGCTTTAAGTTAAGAGGGTTGACCAAAGTCAACATTTTGGGTTAACGAGATTGGATTAGTAATTTGAATATTTCTATAGGTTCGTATGATAATTTTAGATTGGTATGTGTGTTTGTTTTAGCACCCAAGGGGATCGAGTGTGATTCGGACATATCTTGTGCAAGTTGGAACTTGAAGAACCTAAGAGAGTACATAGTTTGGTCTGGACCTTGATTCTTAGTCATGATATTTTTGTATGTGTTTGGAGCCCTTGGACATGTTTTTATAGGGTATATGGACTAGCCGGGATTCTTAGATCTAATTCTTGATTTCAATGGGGCTTCCATTGCGAGAACTCCTGACTTCCAGCTTTAGTTGCTGAGAATTTTAGCATTAGTTATATAGCCTCATTCCGTACATAGAATTTATTTTATTATTTTGATAAAAAAAAAAAGCTAAATCTGAAAAATTTCTTAGGAGATATCATCTACATCAATGGGGTAAGAAATCCTAATCTTGATCTTAGATTATTACTTAAGTATCACTAGTTTATCTCTAAACCAAGGAATCCAAAAGAGGAAAAGAGGGGTTTTAAAACTTAACAAAATGTATTTTGTGATTTTTGAATACCAATTTACACTTGGAGTTGAAAACTAGTCATATATTGGGACTCGTGAGATTATGGATAAAAAAGTGGAGTTTTGTTCCAGGCTTTGACTATGTGGGCCCGGGATTGACTTTTTGTTGATTTTTGATTTTTTATCAAATATTGAAGTTTTATCATTTGGAATTAATTGATATAGCTTTATTTGACCATTTTGAGTATTCTTTGGCTAGATTTTGGGCATTCGGAGGCCGATAATAAAGGAAAAGGCGTTTCAGAAGGTTGGAGCATACTTCGGAGAAGGTAAGTATCCTAGCTAACTCAACTTGAGAAATTTTTTTAAAAATGGACTTATGTGATACATGCTATACGCTTGGGGATGATGCAAATGCGAGGGAATGAGTATATAAGCTGACACCAAAGTTACACCATATTTTGAAGTATATTTAGGCTTCTTTATGCGTTATTTTAATATGAGTTCTTCTTCTAACATGCTTTATTCATTTATATTTCTACTTGAGCAACCTTATTCATGCTAGATACCATGTTTAGGCTCTTGATTTCTTATTTGGACATGATTGGCTATTTCATGTGTTGGATTATATGTTATAACCGTAGTCATACATTGTACACATGCATATGTCCCGACAAGTTTATTCATGATTGGCTATTTCATGTGTTGGATTATATGTTATAACCGTAGTCATACATTGTACACATGCATATGTCCCGACAAGTTTATTTCTCTATTCAAATGCATCATACATGCTTATATGTCGTTTATATGCATCCCTGTATATGATTCTCTGACATGGATTAAGGTTGGAATAATGGGACATCACGTGCAGTAGTTATGATAATAGCACGATAGGATATTCCATTTGAATTGATAATTGATTTCTAAGATATTGATTTGGATTTTTAGAGCATAGATTTAGATCCAACCATTCGGAGTCACGTGATCAACCAGTCCGCCTTTGGCATTTGTGCACAATAATTGACGTCGCTGAGGTATTGGTAGATTTAAAGTTTGAATTCTTATTATGCATGGACATTCTGAACTCATGTAAGCATTCATAGCAGGCTAACATTTGCAGATCATTTTTATATACGAATTTGATGCCTTGGTTTATGCTTTTCACCATTTTATGTGAAAAGCGTTCCAATTATCTCTTGTTTTAACTAGGTTTATCTCATGCATCTTATTGTTTTCTCATTGCTGTATCTGCTTATGAACTGAACAGATTATGGAAAATGATTATCTTTTGTCAAATCTCGCTATTATTTCGTTGGGGTTAGATTTGATAATTACTGAGTATACATTAATTTTGTACTCTTATACTTTTAGACTATGTTGTATTTCATGTAGTAGCTCATGACTTGTACTATTTATTTTGAGGTTGATGTGCTACTTTTCACTCTTTGAAATTGATTATAGACTTATTCCTACTTTTGTCTATAGTATAACAGTTGAACAGCCTTTAGGTTATCTTGTATGGTTTTTTTTTTTTATTCAAATCCACTAGGCAGCATGTCTAGCGTTAAATATATATA